>JALHBY010000133.1:175061-216932 GCA_024340155.1 Tolypocladium pustulatum | reverse complement strand
GTGGAAGGGATGGGGGGGGGGGGTGGGTGTTGTTTGACGCGATGAGAGTGGGCCACCCACCGCCCAGCCCATGTGGTTGTCGGGCAGGGTTTACAAACGAGAACGGCATCATAGTGCGAATGGGACGTACGGACTACATACGTAGTTTCGCTGGAATAAGTACTTTTTACGAATCGCATTTCACCCATACACTAATTGTCATGTAGTGGCACTTAGTCAAGAAGTACCCGTTTAAGTGACAGGGACGAGACGAGACTTGCAGGCACCGCCTGTACTCGTATGGGTGCGAGCTGTAGCAGGTATGCTGGTACGGAGTAGCGTACACCGAGTGGTATATTGTGGGATCAGGCACGCGTTTCTGTATGATGTGGGTGGCATTCAGGCCATGTGCTCTGTAAATGCTACGCCGTACCTGCGCACGTAGTAGGCAGATGAGGAAGCATCACTAACCGCAGGGAAGGCTGCGTTAGCTCTGGCAAGTAGCGAGGGCCAGGATTTTGTTTACCTGCCGGTCCAGCTGCGCTTTACGCTCTGATACGCACAATGTGCCTGAGCAAAAATTGCATGAGTGGGAGTGGAATCCGTAGTGAGGATATTGGGATGGGAATCTGCAGCCCCAGCTTCGTTAAGCTGAGGTGGCTGCAGCCTGCAGATGCCTTCCATGCCGCTTCAAGGTCGGCTGTCTACCTGTACAGCGGCCCCCCTACCCCCCTGCCCTCGTCAAAGCCTTCCCGAGCTCATCCCCACGTCTCTCCCAGCCGCCCATTAACGTACACCCGCCGTGCCAGCGGAGAGCGCGACTGCCCCTCCCCCCAACCTGCACATGGGCTGCCACACACATTCCCCCCTGCCATTGACAGTCCTGTTGAGACGGTAAGATAGATCGGAAGCCATGTCTTCTTGCGGTCAAACGCATCCACAATGCCGTTCAATCACCCAGCCCGATGGACATCGCATCCAGCGGCCCGGGATCATCTACGCCAGCAACCCGTGTCCCAGCCCACTATTCTAGCCCATGACGGTAGAGTTATCCCTCTCGACCCTCAGCCATTGTAACAACTGGCGCTTGATTGCATCGCTGAGCGGTCTGTGATGCTGTTCTTAACTAGCGACCGCGAGACGATGGGCATCCATACGAACAGGGCACGCTGGTTCGCGTCTTTACAGCCTAGGACTGTTCACAGAGCCAGGATGCTACACCAATTCTACCCAAGAGCGAACCAGCACCACTCATCGTGGCACCTGGCTCAACGCAGTGCCTCCGAAGGGAGGAGAGAGCGCAGCAACCAGCGTCTCAGGGTCTCCATTGGGGCTCTTCAACGAGAACGAGCACGTGATTTGCCTAGCCTTGGGCAGGCCTTCCATCTGTTTTCCGCCAATATCAAGCCGTTCGACTGGTCGTGATGCCGATTGCACATGCCGTCCATCTCATGACGTGGTCTCGCCCTACCTGTACCTGGCAGGATTACGCGCTTCGCCCCCTCCCCTCACCCGCAGCGCCTTCGACTTGCTAGCAATGCGCAAGTTTCTCGCTACTTCAATCCTTTGGTTTGCTACTCTATAGCACGCCTTGTTGACTGTCTACATCCCTTCCATGGGGCCTTTTAAATGTGCTTGGGGGCGCAGAAGCTTGGTCCCTATCATGCTAACCCGAGTTTAAGCCCTTCTAGACAACTGCGAGCCAGGCTGTATCTGAGCTGCCGTCCCGAGTAGTACTCGTACTCCTGAATCGGCCTACCAAGTACAATCAGATCCAGTCGGCCCACTTGGTCCACCTGCTACTGTGCCGCGGGCTACCACAAATGCCAATACGCTTCGCGTAGGAGTAGTGACTTAATAACATGGAACGGAGCGCTTGAGATACAATGCTTTCTCCGATGAACGTCTGGCTTCCTGTGTCTCGCGAACGTCAAAACGCCATGAGAGAAGCCAGCAGATTAAGACTGTGGTGAGAGATGCGACCCTCTCCTTGCTGGAGCCGTTAGCAGTTTGCGTTGTTCGGTGACTGCGCCTCCGGCTCCGATACGCGACAAGGTTGGTGGCGCTTCGGGCTGCATCGCCTTGAGGAGCACCTACTAGGTGGGAGCTGGTCTGGATCACACAGCTGCAACCGTCCAGTTGTGGCTTCGGCCGTAGCTGTACGCGCATCCGAAATAACCCGGGAATGCGGTTCAATTCGCCTCAGGGTCGATCCGTCTAGCGAAGCGCTCGCGAACCTTAACACTCGCCCAGGCTGCGAGGCCGCAAATCGACAAAATATTGAAGTGTACAAGCAGCACGAAGGATTTAGCACATTTCCAATTGAAGCCGCTCCAAAAGAGCCATGGTAACGCGCATGACCAGCGCCCCACGTCGCGGGCTCAATGATATCGGTGGCGGGTCTTACGGGATTCACACCGGAGTCGGACTATCAGTAAGCCAAATGCTTCTATTGTGTCGAGTCACAACGACACCCAATAACGGTCAAACAAGAGTCAGGCTCTGCCTATCCCCGTGCTCAGTCCAATCCTCGAGGCTAATTGGCCCGGCTGGCCTACGTCAATAAGAGCCTCGCGAGGGTTTGTCGGCCCGCCGAAGACGCCCCCGCCAAGCCCGCCCGCGGCACCCGTTCCACCCAAACACGAACGGCCAAACTCCGTAAATCTGGAGGCGTCTGCCTTCCGGGCAACCTGCCCATCCAACAGAAAATTACGGCCAGGCGGGTGAGTACCTCGTCAGCCACTGCCGAGCAAACTTGCCAAGTCCATACGGAGAAACACTGCCTCCACCAATCATTATCGTAGTTAGTCGTAGTAACAGCAGCCAGCGCCAAGGCAGGGCTGGCAGGGTAGCGGCCTGGAACTGGCATCCGGGCACTCAGCTACCAGCCATCGGACGTCGGCTCTCTTGAACATGGCCCCAGCTTGATAAAACGTGAATTCCGGAGAGGAATGGACTTGGATAAGTCAATAGATGGGTCACGTGCCGTTGCAAGGTACAGGGTACCAGCAGGCCACATTCATGTTCAAGCTGTGTGCGATTTGGGGTCCAAAAGAAGATTTAGTTCCTACGCGGTCTGTGGAGCGCAAGTGTAGTTCCAGGAGGGCGTCGCGTTCGCCCTACCGAGTGCCGAACTGTGGCGGAAAGGTTCACTCGCGCATCGCGGGAGGCCCATTCATAGAGATCAAGGAACCCTGGTTGACCGCCTCTGGACTTGGCTGTTTTGCGCTTAGACCAGATGCTGAATACTTAGCCGGATCGCCTTTGTGAGGTGGCGGCGTCGACCAAGCCCTACCCGGGAACGGTGGCTTCGCGTGCTCCATAGAAGGAATATCTCACCAAGGTATAAGTGAACAATTTGTTTGCAGCTCTTCAATTTGTGCCAGGATCACGGGATGCATCCTTGCCTAACCAGGAGGATTCAAGCCGGAATGAAAAAAGCTCATTCGAGCTATTACGGCCGTGGCCACGAAGCTACCCCGTCGTTATAAACAAGCGTTATAGAGGATAGAGTACAGAGGACTGCGCCAGTAGCAAAAGCCTTTTTCGCTATCGAAAAAGATCAAGAGAGCCTCATAACGCAGCTAAATGTTCTTAAGCTGTCAGCTGCGTTTGATGGGTACAACTTGCGTGCATGCTGGGTTGTTGACGGTCGTGCGAGCATACATGTACACTTCAATGGCATGTCTGCACATTGTGGACCCAACCAAAGGGATACCTATCCGTGGCTGCCAAAAACGTGGACTAGCCTGGCCAGGAAGCTGCCACCATCTATCAGGGTCATACCTCGTACAGTAGCTGAAGCTCAGCCGCTGCGGGAGGAAATCCCTTGCGGCTAGCTCGTCGTCGCTCCAAACGGCCCCTCTTCATTTAATACACACCCATCCCGCACTCGGGGAAGCTCGGCGGGGCGGCAGCGTGACACTGGTACGCTGAAGCAGCGACGATGGCGGAGAACTCTTTCCATCGACTTCGTACATGTAGCAACGATTCAGGCACAATAGAGTACCGATGGGAGTTTTCACCAAGTTTGTGGAAAGGGGGGAAGACATTGACCTTGGATTTGCAGTCTCTCAATACGGGACTTGAGGCGTTCGACTGTCCTCGGCGCCTGATGGCCCCCATTATCTTCTCGACATTGTGCAATTACTTGTGACACGAGGCTGGCAACATACATGCATGTATGCTTTCGGCATCAAATCAACCACCCGATTGCATGGGCCAGATGAAGCTACACCCTCAGGCTAAAGCACCTTGACGTCAGGGTCGCAACATGTGGCTCCGTCTCTGGCCAAAGGCTCGCGAGTGTCAAGCGCTCCTGCAGAGTGGCAGTGAATGTGATCGGCGGATTGACAGCTCAAAGTAGCATCGTTGCCAAGCGGTAGGGTTCCCAAATCCATTGTAGAGTTCAGATCCAACACTGGCCCAGACACCACGTGAAGTGCCACGCCAGAGTAGACCACGTTTTAGAGAACACACCGAGTGTAGCGGCAGCGGACGATTCCCAATTGTCATACGGGGGAGTCATTACTTAGACTGCCCGTGTTTCAATCGCTTACGATGGAATGAGGTGTGAATTGGCGAGGTGCGCAATATGCCTGACTCGTAGCCAGAGGAAGTGGGAATGTGATGCTTGTCGCAGATCTGGCTAGTAGTAGCCGCAAACTCCCCAGGGAGACACCGGTATTGCGAGGTTTCATCGACAGATGATTGGCAAAGGTCAGCGGAACCATGGATCTGGCCGAGCACGTGCTATTTCCCAGCACTGTCAGCCGGCGGACTGAAGTCGTCCCGAAGGTTGGCGGAACGTTTTCGGTCTGAACTTCTCCCTGTGGCGAGCAAAGGTCGATCATGCCTTGAGCAGCGGTGTTCCGGTGCATTGGCTCGGTGCAGGCGTGTCCACACTGCCATCTGGAGGGATCGGAACAACGGGGCGGAGTGTCTACGTATTCCGGTCGATTGCCCATCTGGCCGGGCTTTGACTCGCCAGTGCAAGAGAGAAGAGGCAAGTTAATTATAACGTTGAACGCAAGCCTACTCATGACAAATTCAGGCCGTTGCTGACGTGATTCAGGTACCAACTTTTGTCCTCGCTGTCAGAAACGACGCAGTGAGACGTGCTGCAACTCATAGTACACCTAAATCTAGCAGCCATTTATTCTGTGAATGTATCTGCTTACCTGTGTTGCCCAAGCGCCAGTCCTTGTCGACCGACGCCAACGAGGCACGTCTTAGTCTTTCCCGTCAAAATGAGGCTGCAGCTGAGACGGCGCTGTCGTCCTGGGACTGGGCTAAGATGTGTGATGGCTATTGCGGCAGGACGTGAGGAGCGGGTGATTCGGACCCAATCAATTCAACACCACATGTCAGGCACGTCCGAAGCCATTGACGTTTGAAGGATCACCCCAACTGTAAGGCTTTGCCGTCAGCGGGCTAGCTCGTCCACAAACGTGCATACACGCCGGACTCAAAGTTGACTGGCGCGCTTACCGCTCGGCATTGCGTTGCGAGGACTGGAGATCTCGATGCTCAATCCACATTTGCCCGAGGACACCTCATGAGAGCACCTACAAGCGAGGGGGCCGCTGCCATTTCAGCCCCCATCTGCCATCCATCCTCATCAAAACCCGATCGAGATCCTTGTTCTCACGTGGATTCACGAGTTCTGACCATCGCGGTTGCCTATCTCCCGCGTCTTAGCGGGTGCCTTTCTGCGCCCAAGGTGGCCTCTAGGTTTGGCTGCCGCATTGGCCACTGAAATAAGGCAAGAGTGTACAGAAGCGTTCGAACGCAGCGCAAGTGAGAATGTAATGACTTCTTGAGACGTGCAAAGCAGGGGGCAAGACCACCTCGGCAGTGACTTCTACACCACTGGGATGATGCTTGATTGAGCTCGGTCCCGTACTGTTGGTCGTGATGCGGAAGGTGAACGGGCGGGCAACTGTCCATGGGCACGTAGGCCGAGAACCAAACCCGCTCCATTCCTTCGTCCCTTTTCTCCCAAAGCCAACAAAAAATAGTCATCCATGGTATTGTTAAGCACACGCAACGACTAAGAGTGTTTCCGTTCATGGTGCTTTCAATGTTTCGTCAGTTTTGCCGAGCATGTACATAATCATCCCGTCCTGGCGCAGATGTGAGCCGTTGTTGGTTCAGAAATGCAACGTCAATTCGCTGCATCTGCTTACGAGAACCGTAGTGGCAACAGTCAATCACCACCCAACACGTTGCTCGCCCGTGTGCAACGGTCACAGGAGACTAAAGCAACAGTCATTGGCAACCACACGCACCACCACAGGTGAGGAACGGCTTAGCTGGATAGTCGGCGGCCGAAGGAACCCATCACTTTGTCTTGTTACGAATATACTTCTTTTACCTAATATCAGCAAGCAACATGCGCTGCTAGCAGTCGTAGCAAACGCCAGCAGCGGTTTAATATCGATATTTGAGTTGACGGGTGTACTGCTTGCGCACTCTGAGCAGCCACAAACGCACGCGGGGAATGCGGTTTGACATCAGACGTGAATCCTTCAGTTTTCATCGCTATGTGAGCATCGTTACGTTGGCTATTGCCTGCATCCGTGGCATCGTATTGCTCGTCTTTCAATGGTCCCGTCTGAGCTTAGTCTCACCTAAGTTGCGACTAAGCCCAGCATGCCGGGTAGTCTGCTCAGCGCTTCGGGCCCGTGACGTTCTTCTGAGAGACCCTCGCCGTGTCCGCTTCGAATTCGCAACGGGTGCGCAACTTATCGACCGGGACCTTTTGCTCGTAGCTCCTACACCCCCCCTCCCTACATTCCTACAATGAGCCGCTCGCTGGCCTACCTGCACCATCTTTACAAAGTCGGCATGAAATATTATTTTCAAGTATCGCCAGCTGACAATCATACCCCAGTTCATGTCCGTGTGGCAGCTGTAAGCTGTAGGAACATGTGCGATCATTTGGAAAAGTGTGGCCGTCATGAACTAAGTTGGCCGCTTTGTCGGGCCTGCGCCCTTGTCCATCTATCATGGTACAATGAACTGGCCCTGGGCTTCGATGCGTCTATCCCCTTTCTTATGGAGGGTGCGCTGCGTCCCCGCTGCGGGTGTATCAACGCCCCTCAGTCATCTCATTGCAGGTAACGGCATACTATTTCGGGATAGACACCGAAACGAGTATACAGTACACTTGAAAGTCAGTATTGTACCACATTAAACTTCAACAGCTTGTAAGCCCATCGCGTCAACGACGTCCAACTGATATATTCGTCGAAGTATTCTTAACGTCTCATTTCGCGATTCCTATGCCGGAGTCTTCCACGCACTTGCTTGAAAAGACGCCGGACAAACAAGCATATCGCACCAAACGAGTTTAACGGCGTCACCTCTCCTCTTTACTTAAAGCCCGCACTCTCTCCCGAAAAGCGTGGAGCAGGCCGTCTATTTTTGCCGTCAAACTGCAAGCCACCTCGCAGGACCACCCCCTGTCATTTTCTTGCTGCTTCATCTGACACTAACAAGCCATAAGCGTATGTGACTCATTCACCACCAATCCACACCTGGAATCCGTTCTCAATCAGCCAACATCGCGCATCACGATACCCGTTGGGACCACCCAAACACGCAGTGCTCGAGCTGGTGCGAGGCTGTACAGCCAGCTGAGCGGTATGCCCACGCCACTGTCGTCATTCTTCATTGTAAGTTGCCCAACTCTGCTGGGCCAGCGATTGCCAAGCCTCGTGGGATCCTACCAATGTATACGATTGTCGTCTGACTCGGCGACAGATGCTCCCGCTTCAGTCCGATGAATATACAGGAGAGTCGCCGCCTCCTGTGTGCCACCCTCGCGCTACTTGCGTCATCACATCACGCCACGGCGGCTCAAGTTTCCCTGTTAACCATGGCCACCGCTTCAGAAGCGAGGTCCGATCTGGTCCACACCGTGTCGCCCATGCGCTGGACGCATGATCAAGCATCCCGGTCACGTTTGTCGAGGACAAGGCAGTACGTTTTCTTCTGTTCAAGTACGCCACGCAGCAGTCTCAGCAGAACTATCCATCTTGGGCCCATCTAGACAAGAGTGCCAAATGCACCCATTGTGTGGCTGGCCATCACAAGTGCGAAGACGTACGTCGGTCTTTCTAGCTCCCATTCAAGACGCATGGAACCCCTTACCAGCCCATTGCTAACACACGTCTTCCATATAGCTGCTTGTAGACAAGGACGGTAAGATTAAGTCGGCTGCACGAGCCCTCGCCGCTGCATCCCTTAAAATTTCCCGGGGAGAAGAAGTCAGTTGCGATTTCGTAGACATGAATGCTTTGCGTCTCGGTGCTAATACAAGTACTAAACGTTTTTTTCAACAGACTCTAGACTATCAAGCTTTGGCCACCAGGTATAATCTGCAGGCGCGCAGGGAAGCGAAACGAAGGCCACCGACCACAACGGGTTCCAATTCTGCCGGCACTAGCAGCGACGCTGTAGTAACCCTCCTGCAGCGGCAGAACGACATACTCTTAGACATCCGCGCAGAGCTGGGTGCTATTCGACAGCGGTCTGGAGCAATGACACCCTCAGCAGAGGACTCTGAAGCACAGCAAGACGAATTTGGTTTTGTAGAGGAACAAGCAGAGACTAGTGACAAATGAGATCGTTCGTAATCCATAAATGAAAGATCTCCCTCTCTCACAAGTTCGGAGAAGTCCTATAAAAGCTCACTGCTATTTTCAAATTCCTGTCCAGCAGAGTCTGCATGCATGTGTGGTGGAGGGGTCTAGTGTTGGAGTGTCTGTGTGGGTGAGGGTTGATGCCTTCGCTCTCCCTCAAGTGGCATCTCAGAGGGCTATTTCCAAAGACGTGATACGATCCACAGCCTGTACCTGTACAGTCCAATCGTTTACCATTAGCACCATTTCAAGGTGTAACAGTCGAAGTGTGCCTCTACCGCGCAGCGTCACGTGCCTCTAATGCCGTTGCGCGATATAGTGACAGGCTGTACCTGCTGTCAACGCCTGCAGCCTATGCGTAAGTAAAGGATGTAAAGAGAGTTGTGCTCCGGTGGCCATGCAAAAGGTAATGAAATCGATTGCATTGCGTAGTTCATACGAGAGATGGTTCGACGACTCAGGCGAATTACCCAATTAGGAAACTCGGACCCGCCGGGCCACCGCCGTCATTGGCTGCTGCGGGGCCGTCTCGGAACACTCTCCCGCAATACTGCCAAGGGAAAAAAACGCAGGGAATCATTTGTATCCGCCTAGCGTGCAGAGTTTATGAAGATCATCTGGTGGCCTATTAGTCCTCATGTGGGGGCCAGAAAAAACGTACCCCCTAACACCTAACTTTGCCCATATTTCAGTCAAACTTTGGTGGAAGGGGGAACGTTTATTTGGCCCCCGCATGGTCCTCCAACTTGGGCATAACCTGATCATCCTAAAATCAGCCATTGCGGAGTCGAAAAGGACGTCATCACCAGAGCGCTGGGGGAGTTGGAGCCCACCTGAACCTGGGGGTGCCACCCGCCCGTCCGGTGGAAATGGTTAGCTGGCGGCGACTCGACAGCCGAGTCGCCACCAGACCTTTGCGAGCAAGACGGAGGAAAGGGTCTATGCTGAACACCCATACTCTCTTTTGGAAGGCAACTTTGATTATAGCTAGAAGGACGTGGCAAACCCCGATGCTATGCCACTCGCAACCCTTCGGAGACTCCGAGAGCGCAGATCTCTAATCCTTGGTTGGCAGGGACAGGGCAAGGCCATCGATCCCCTGAGCAGAAGAATCATGCCAGATTTGCAGCCACCACTTCCGTCATCATTCTGTCAGTCGCAAACAAAGCTCTCCCGTCGCTACCGCATCCTCCTTGCCGTAGGCTACCAAGTTTGCAAAGAAAAGGGACCGGGCAAGTCATACCCTAATGTGGCTACTTGCTGTCCGAATTGCAACCGTCAAGGCAGTTAAGGACGGCCAGAAGCATGATGTTGAGAAATTTGCAAGACGAGAGAACTGACAGCCTTAATGGCCAGGACAATGTGGTCAATTGCACGACGACTGACGCCATGCCTGGCAAAGGACCCTCTCAATTCGACTGCTGTTCTCTGCAAAATGCAACGTTGGCCTGGATGTTGGGGTCTCAAGCGTAACCACAACACGTGCGTGGCCACGAGGTAATCCCCAAGTTCGTCCAAATTGCGGAACCTACTCCGTACCTGGCAATTGCAGTTGTGGTCGGTCGCACCTCGGAGGGTGAAGGTTCAGAGGCGGCTCGTGCATCCATGCGAGTAGCACCAGACGCGCGCACTTCGCCCTGGACTGTGGTATCAACTACAGCAATGGGGCCATGGTCACGCTCTCCAGATACCCCTTTGACCATTGCGCATCGCACACCCTTTCATCGTGCTGTCAGCTATTCCAGCCTTGGTTTCAGCCAACCAACATGTACATTTGTGGGCGTCCCGTCAGCGTGGTGGGTGAGCACGGAGTGCTGTGCCGCATTGTGGGATCAGAATGGTTGGGTGTTGCCCCACCCACTCTCCTCACGAAAGGTTCAAGCCATGTGCGTGACCATGTGCTTCGTAGACGCCAAAAGCGTCGGATGTGGTTACTTGTTGTAAATCTGAATCCTTCTAAGCCAAAGGCTTGCTGTAGTCTTGCTTTAGTGCTTTTCCATGCATACGTATGCAGCAAAAACATGGGAGACAGGGGCCTGATTCCTCCTTTGCACATCCCCCTCGAGCCATTCTTCACTTGTGCAGCTACCGCGGCATCGGCTGGTCGGCTGCCGAGCTTCGACGCACCAATAGTGTTGAGATCTCTACGTCATAAGGCAGCTCGTTACTGCGGACTGCTTCATTTACTCCTGTCAATCGGGGCAGATCGTCGAAGCTAGGACTCGGGTCTGTGTCGCACCCTGCTTGCACTGCCGATACCCTTCATGTCTTGGGCACATCCTACGAGCTATTTTGTAGCAAGCACCCCGGTGTGGACTTAGTCCGTAAGGTTTCCAACCATCGCTACAACTGTTGAGACTTGGCATTCTTGTAGAAGTACAAGCTACGATACGGGTCCCCATTTCCATGTGTCACAAGATACGTCTCTGGTCCACCGGCAGCATTCGCAACTACTCTGCGAAACAAGACGTCATTTCTTCTGGAAGATGGATGATAGCTCTGACATTTAACACATCACTACGATATGCGTGAGCCCACTGCGGAATGTTGAGTAGCGTGCCTTTCAGGGCTGGACGGAGTACGCTTCCGGGGAGACCTTTTCTCCTAACTGTTCTGCCGGTGCAGCGTCATCGTGCCCATTACACAAGATTTCGTATGTTAAATATTGTTTTTCGTTCAATAAGCGCTGTTTGAAAGAGCAGGAGTTTGCCAGCTTTCGAGCATTCAGCACTCGTAACCCTTCACTCGGCATCATCCAGTACATATCAACTTACCAGAGGAAGTGAAGAAGATCTGGTACTACGCTAGCTCTTCACCTCCTTCATGTTCTGATGCTGCCTTGGCATGTTTATAGCCTTCTTCAATTTTTAATCGTACCAGGTCCAGCTCTAACCATCTACTACCTCAAAGGATGTTAACCGTGTACGTCCCAATACGACTCTGTATCAGCAAATTGGTGCCAGTTAAACTCTTCGGAAGCACAAAGTTTTGATATCAATCATGCCTTGCAAGTCGTCGGGTCTGCTCGAGACAAAGTCGCCCGGGTTATGTCTCTTTTATACGAAGCTGATCTGGTGAAACATCCAGATTGAGGGTTCCCACCTCCTCAGGCAATGCAGCCTTCTCGAAATTCAAACGCACTTATCATGAAGGTTTTCGACCCTGGGGCGTTCCTGGCCTCAGATGTATAAACTATCATGATGATGTCGAGTCAAGCTGAGGTCGAGGCTCGTATTGGTTTCACTCTTGCTATCTGGCAATGATGACTCGGCTTCAAGGAGAAGCTGGAGGATTGACACTTCGTACCTCTATTCATCAAAGATGATAGTCTCGCACTCCTGAACTTGCACGTAAACCAAACTGGTCGGTTCTATGATCGCGATGTCCCGTAACTTGAACTCTCGGACTGTGGAATTTTCGAGCCATATGCTCAAGAGAAACCCCTCGCCGTGAAGCAAAAAAGAATGGATAGCATCGGCAGTTGCTTATTGTATTTATTTAGATGTACTCCATGCACTTTTTTGAGCCGTGCCCCTGATATCTTCATCTTAGGTGGTTCGGTGCAATTCCTCACCCCATAACGATCTCCTGACAATGCTCCACGAGTTCTACATTTGAAAGTGAAGAGACCTCTAACCGCGTGCCGATCGCAAAAATGCATGAAAACATGAGTGGTTAAAAGATCCAGCTGATGCCAGTTCTCGGCAGCCGAAGCAAATGTTGTGAAGGGACAAAAGGGAGTTCCAAAAATATACTGCAGTGTTCGAGACAGCGAAAACGCCTCTTGGAGCTTTTAATTCAGCTGAGTCTACCTGCATTATCCTCAGCTTCTAAGGAAACGTCTGGGCTGAGAGTGTCCAAGAGATACGGTTTCTTCGTCTTTGCATTCATAACAGCTGGTGGACTGAACTTTTTGCCTCAAGGCGGTCTCACCAACTCATAGCTCTGTCTCAAAGGACAGCACGCCACGTTATCAGACTGCATGACATGACATACATCATAGTACGGAGTAGTTCCCCATGACAGCGATCGCTGCCGAAGCGACAGACTTAGACCACCAATCCTGGGGACATCACTTGCAAATAGTGTTCCTTAAGCACCCGCTCTTGAATCCCTTCTTATTCAAATTGTGAAGCGGTGATGATTAATTTACACAAGCATGACTTCATGGCGGTTTGTTTGTTCACGATGTTGTTCTGAGAACCGCGCCCAGCCCAGCCCCGCAAGTCCCTAACGCCCCACTCAAAGCGCTACAGAGTCTGCTCAATACTCGTAAGACACAAGCCATCGGGAAATCTCCTTTCCGTCGCCAAGAAGATCTCGCCAAGCAGCTGAGTTATGGCCCAGGGCTAATCAAGATCAGACAGAATCGGCAATTCGACGAATGCTGTGGAGCATGATCCGGGGAGGTAGGTACCTGAGTACTGGCGTTTGCCTAATTGGGCATCGCCGGGCTCGGGCAGATTTGCCCCGGATCGCAGTGACGTAGTTTGGCGCGCCACGTGAATCCTTCCACTGCCCTGCCCCTTATTATCCACTTTGCGCCCGACGCCAGCAAGGCGTCAGCATTTGCCCGATGCACCATGCTCGCTAGCAACTGCCAATGGACAAGGCTGAGCCTTGAGGCGGTGTCGCGGCGTGACGATCGCCTTTGCTTTCACGCTTCTAACCTGAAGCATGCGGGTCAAGTCAGTTAACCTCATGCCTGTTGCCAATTGCCTAATCACAGTCGCTCTTGTACTCTGCGCAAAACATGCTCATAGCAGAGCACGCACCGTGGACGGCTTCTAATCGAATCGATGGCCGCAATTTCATGCTCCTCGCGGTCATCGCTCAATCGGCCCCTGGTGGCGGATGTGCCGCGTCGCGGGGGAGAAACGTCGAGGAGCGCGTCTGCGACTGCCAGCACCAGCTTACGCTGTAACGTCAGTGGTTGGAGACACGCAGAGGGGAGGAGGCGGTGTTTTCATCTCGTTGCCTATCCGTGCCGTAGATCCTTGTCGGCTATGGGGCAAAAGCTGCAGCAGCTTCATCGCCCAGCGCCCAACCAGAAGCAAGCACTCGTCATGGGTCTGAGCACAGAACCGCGGATTTGTTACTCGTACCCGCGTTCGACTATCCTGGGGTAGCGTAGGGCGACAGCGACGAGAACGGCCCTCAGGCAGTCGGCGCAGTGACGTCTAGACTGGCATGAGCTTCGATAGGCTCATCCCCCTTGGCGAAGCAAAAGTTTCGGGAGCCAGGGGCCCTTCGAGACTTGAGTCGCCGACCATTGGCACCTGTGGCTGTCGGTGAGAACGCAAGGGAGGAACGCTGAATTCTTTCGTCCATGCCCCCGCCGCTCAACAGCTATCGTGGACTGTCCATGCTGTTGAGGAGCGACTCGAGCATTCAAACGTCCAAGGTGGCTCTGCTTTACCGCTCATAGCGGATTCGCGCCAAATCGAGCGATTGTCGGCTCTTCATTTCAAAAAGAATTCCATGGTTCCATTGGTGCTGTCCCTTCTCGGCACTAACGCCAATCTCGAGGCACTGCCGTCAGATTCTGGCCCACCATCAGCAGCGCGTAGCGCCAAATGGCCCAAAGAGGAAGGACTGCGTACTGGTACATCCAGCAGCCGCCTCGAAGAAGGCCTTGGCTTCTGGCGCGCATCTCGAACACTAATAAGAGTCGTCCACACAGCTTACCACCGTCCCCAGAAGCCAAGACTCGGCTCTGACTACATTCAACCAGCAGTGATACGCCTGCCAGCCATTCGTCTCCGTCACGGCTCGACTTGCCAATCCTACGCGGTTTGGTGAGGCCAACGACACTCACTGTTTCACCAAGGTACCGTGAGGTCCAGCGCGGCTCTTGCGCTAGGTGCTATTAACTGTCACCAGACGTTGGCGCGAATCCGACGTTGACATCACAAACGGATATCCGCTCGTCAACTCGAGTCGTACAGTAACGGAGCACATCGAGCCATCTTACGACACACTCCAACAATTCAGACGACTTTTTATGGTAGACGCATCGTCCTGCGCGGTGGTGATCAGCCACAATGTCTCTCTATCGCCAGACAAACACGCTCACTAACAAGACGCTCAAAATCATCCTCACTCGGCATTTTGTCACGACCCTTTACAGCGCCCTCTTCCTCCCTGTCATCGCGTCGGTATACCTCGGCCTTGGCCAGAACTTTAATCAACCCAACTCTGAATTTGGCATTGGCGACCCGTACGACATCCGCCCCCTTGGCGATGCCCTCTCTCAGTCTGCGGGGGGCCGCAACACCGTGGCCTTTGTCAACAACGGTCATTCTGGTGGAGAAATCGACCGTGTCATCGACTCCCTCTCCAAAACTGTAACGGGGGCCGGCAAGAACGCGACCAAGCTGACCAATCCAGACGACCTGGGCTACGTCTGCCGCAGCTCGATCCGAGGCACCTCGACCTGCTTTGGCGCAGTCGTCTTTCATTCGTCTCCAGACGAAGGTGACGGCAAGCTCTGGAACTACACTCTGCGCGCCGACGGTGGCTTGGGCCTCCAATTCCAGACTACCCAGAACAACAATGATGCCCAGATTTATGCGTTGCCCCTCCAGCGGGCCGTTGACGCCGCCATCGCCGGCTCATCGTTCCCCAGCAAGACAAAACAGTATGCCTTTACCGCCGATACCGAGGACGAGCGCCAGGCAAGGGTGCGGCGCGACTACCAGGCGTCGTTCATAAACTACCTCAGCGTTGCCTTCCTCATTGCCCTTATCGGTGTCTGCTACCACATGCCAGGTCTCATCGCCACGGAGCGCGAGAGCGGCATGTCCCAGCTCATCGACGCCATGATGCCAGCCAGCAAGGGTTGGCATCGCCAGTTTACACGCCTTATTTCTCATCACAACGCCTTCACGGTGACTTACATGCCCGGTTGGATAATCGCCTCCGTCGTCTGCCGGATCATGATCTGGAAGAATACGAGCTTTGGCATCATGATCATCTTCTTCATCCTCAGCGGCATTGCAATCACCTCGATGTCCCTTCTAGGTGCATCTTTCTTCAAGAAGGCACAGCTCTCTGGAGTCGTGACCGCCGTTGTCTGGATAGTGTTCGGAATTGTCGCTCAGACCTTGACCAACCCCGGCACTCCCGCTGTTGCAGTACTCGGCTTACTCTTCACGCCCTGCACCTTCGTTTTCTTCATCACTTACATCGCTCGATACGAACAAGAGGGCAACGCCACCAACCTCACCCGTTCTCCTCCCAACAGTCCGTGGAACCTGCCGGGCATCGTCCTCTGGGTGTTCCTCATCATCCAAATCTTCGTCTACCCCATTATCGCTGCGTACCTCGAGCGAACGTTCCACGGCGTGACAACTGGTGTGCGGAACTCGGGCTCCCCCAAGGTCGCGGCCTCCGAAGTGGGCGATGTTGTACGCGTCGAGAACATGACCAAGATATTCCGCCCCAGCCTTCTCCGCCGAATGTTCTCATTTGTCTCTCCCCCACGTCCCAAGGTTGTCGCCGTTGACGACTTGACACTGAGTGCGAAAAGAGGCCAGATATTGGCCCTGCTCGGTGCCAATGGCAGTGGGAAGAGTACAACGTTAGATATCATTGCTGGAATCAGCAATCTCACCAAGGGCAATGTTTCTATTGACGCCAGCGGCGGACTGGGCATTGCTCCCCAGAAGAATGTGCTGTGGGACGAATTGACCGTCGAAGAACACATCAAAATCTTTAACCAACTCAAATCTCCCAACAAGCATGCGTCCACGGAAGAGATCAAGGATTTGATTCACGCGATTGGCCTGCGGGAGAAGACCAAGTCGCAAGCAAAGACACTCTCTGGGGGGCAAAAGAGGAAGCTTCAACTCGGCATGATGTTGACGGGCGGGAGTGCCGTCTGCTGCGTCGATGAGGTTTCTTCTGGTATCGATCCGCTCTCCCGTCGAAAGATTTGGGATATCCTGCTGTCCGAACGCGGAAGCCGTACGATCATCATGACCACGCACTTCCTTGATGAGGCCGACCTCCTTGCTGATAACATCGCCATTCTCTCCAAGGGGTCTCTGCGCGCTGAAGGCTCTTCGGCTCAGCTGAAGGACTCTTTTGGCGCCGGATACCGCGTTCATGTGCTCAACGCTCGGCACACGAGGCGCGTGCCGCAAATCAACGGCGTCGACTGCAAGGTCGAATCCAACACCATCACCTACCTTGCCCCGTCGTCTGGACTTGCCGCAGACGTCATTCGCGCGCTAGAGGCCGAGCGTATCCCATATAAGTTTTCCGGTCCCACCATTGAGGATGTGTTTCTCAACTTGGCGGAAGAAGTCAACGTCGGGATCAGCCACAAGTCGCCACAGAACGGCGCTCTTCCTCCTGTCGCGCATGGTCTCTCCAACGAGTCCAAGGAGGCCACTCTCAACGGCGTTGGCAGCGGACCGCAAGGCTTACTATCTGGTCATGCGATTGGCTGGGGCAAGCAGGTTGTCGTGTTCCTCCGCAAGCGTTTCATCGTGTTCAAGACAAATTGGATTCCATACGTGGCCGCGTTTCTGATCCCCATCATCGCTGCTGCCATCACCCAAATGTTAGTCAGGAATGAGAGCGCTGTCGGATGTTCGCCTACCGACCAGAGCAACCAAGATCCCAACAGCGACTACACTGATCTATTCAAGAAGGCTCTTCTGGTCGGCGGTCCCTCGTCCAAGTTTACTGGCTCTGCCGTCAGCGACTTATTCAAGCCCCTCGTCCCTGGTCAATCTGGAGGCGACCGCAGTGGCAATGGCGAAACGTCCTTGGGAAGCATTGCGCTCAAGCTCGTCGACTCCCTGGACAGCTTCAATACTTTCGTCGAGGACAATCGCAAGAACGTTACGCCGGGTGGATGGTGGCTTGGAGACTCCAATTCTGCTCCCACCCTCGCGTACAGTGCAGACAGGCTGTCTATGTATACGGCAGTAATGGGACAGAGCTTCCTGGATACGATGCTGGCCAACAAGAGCATCGCCACCACATATGCTCACTTCGACTACCCCATCGCTCCCTTTACCGGCAAAGCTCTCCAGTTGGTCATATACTTTGCCTTGGCTTGCTCCATCTATCCCGGTCTCTTCGGTCTGTATCCCAACGTGGAGCGACGCATGAATGTTCGCGGTCTCCAGTACTCGAGCGGTGCGCGCACACTACCTGTCTGGACTGCTCATCTGCTCCTCGACTTTTCTATCATACTTGCATCCATGGTTATTGTCACCATCATCTTTGCCACCACCTCGAGTGTTTGGTACCACCAGGCATACCTCTTCCCTGTCTTTATGCTATACGGTCTGGTGTCCGTTCTGGTGGCATACTTCTTCTCTCTTTTCTGCGGAAGCTCCCTTGCCACGTATGCTGCGACCTCCGTCCTCCAAGGCCTGGGTTTCGCTGTCTATATGATTGCCTTCCTATACATCCTGACATACTCGCCTGCGGCCGATACCGAACGCAACACCCTCATCGGACATTGGGTCATTTCTGCCATCTTTCCCACTGGTTCCCTCATCAGAGCTTTCTTCGTTGCCCTCAATACGTACTCCACCTCTTGTGATGGCGATAAGCTGCGCGACAACCCAGGAAGTATCCTCGCCTACGGTGGTCCCATCCTTTACCTTGCTCTGCAGGCGATCCTGCTCTTCACCTTGATTGTATGGTTCGAGAGCGGAAGTGGCAAATATGCGACGGAAAAGGCCGAAAAGTCGAAAGAGGTCGACGATGCGGAGATTGCAAGTGAGCTTGTCCGCGTCGACGGTCCAGAGGGCATGAAGGACGGTCTTCGCGTGGTGCACCTAACCAAAGCATTTGGCAAAAATATAGCCGTGGACAACGTCACGCTCGGGGTTGAGCACGGTGAGGTATTTGCCCTCCTCGGCCCGAACGGAGCCGGCAAGTCAACTACTATATCCTTGATCCGCGGTGATATTGCTCCTAGCAAGAACGGCGGCGATGTCTTCGTCGAAGAAGCTTCGGTTACCAAATCCCGCGCTTTGGCACGCCAGAACCTTGGTGTTTGTCCTCAGTTCGATGCCATCGACTCTATGACCGTTGTCGAGCATCTTGAACACTTTGCCCGTATCAGGGGTATTACTGACGTGAAGCACCAAGTCCAAGCCGTCGTTCGCGCAGTCGGCCTCGACGCTTATACAAATGTCATGGCTCACACTCTCTCTGGTGGTAACAAGCGCAAGCTCTCTCTCGCTATTGCCTTGACTGGAAATCCGTCTGTACTCCTGCTTGACGAGCCGTCCTCCGGGCTCGATGCCGCCGCTAAGCGTATCATGTGGCGAACACTCGAGACTATCGTTCCAGGTCGATCTATTCTTCTCACTACTCATAGCATGGAGGAAGCTGATGCCTTGGCTAACCGTGCTGGCATCATGGCTCGACATATGCTTGCTCTCGGTTCTACCGATAAGCTGCGTCACCGCTTCGGCGATACCCTTCACGTTCATCTCGTGAGCAAGACAGCTCCTCACTCCACCGCCGAGGAAATGGATCATGTACGCTCTTGGGTACTCGACACCTTCCCTGGTGCCGAGGTTGAACAAGAGACATTCCACGGCCAGATGCGCTTTTCTATCCCTGCTTCGGCCGTGGCGGAGCATCAGAGGAGCTTTTCTCGTCAAGGGGGAGGCCCCAGCAATTCTGAAAGCGCCTTCGGCCAGCTGCTTATCATGCTCGAGGAGAACAAGGATCATCTTGGCATCGCTCATCACAGTGTCAGTCCCACCACACTCAACGAGGTGTTTTTGACCATTGTTGGCCAGCACGATGTGATTGAAGAGGGATACCAGCGGGATGGTGTGAAGGAGAAGCCATGGTGGAAGAAAAACATATGGGAGTTTCAACGTTCACAATAGTGCGCTCTATGCTCTGTTGCCTTAATTTGGAAGCGTCTTACCCGCCCATTTCAGTTCATGTCAGCAGCAACGGGCGTTTACTATTAGATGGAGTTCAGTGCCAGGATGCACACGCTTTTTTTTGTACGAGTATCTCTGTGCCGTTGGCAAGTTTGTCGATATAATACATTGGTCTATAGTGAACGATCCGCCTCCATTTTGCGTTGCCATGGGTTGCCATGAGCTGTTCGCAAAACAGCCAATTATGTTCCAAAGTAAGTTGCGGCTCAATTCTAGGATACTGAACACGCTTATCCACTTCAATCTGGGTAATCAACGAAAAGTCTTGCATGCTCATTCTACTTTGTCGCGGGTCAGCTCGTGACAGCCAAGGCTGCCAACGTCGACGGTCATCGACGTCTCAGTAATTGCTTTTCCGGTCCCGACGGAGATCGGGCCCGCCTCGGAACGCGCTCCGTAGTCACATAATGTCTCGACCGAGACACAGCTCCGCGGCGACCTTTAGCCTGCTCCCGCGGCCGGCTGAGGATGTCTGATCTTTAGGTCATTTCCAGGTTCTCGGAAAAGACTCACTGGCAACGCTACCAAGCGGCTATCCCATTCACATGGTCATCAGTTACGGAGAGGGCGCAACTTGGCACTTGCCAAGTGCATATGGGACATGCGTTCAAATTATTATCAGATCACGATTGGTAGAGCGTGCTCTATCTGACTGCTTTTACGCGAAATGCGGCCTCGGCGCGAATCGCGGAGTGATTCAATGCCGGTGATGTTGCGGTCAGCCACCTGTGGTAGGGGTCGCCTGTCGGGTTCGACAACCCAATCAGAGCCTCTCATCATCTCAAGGTATCACGTCCAGCCAGCCACGCAACACAGGCGGTCCGTCCATTTCGCGCATATGCGTGTTGCAAAGTTCGACCTCTCGCATCCCTGCTGCTGTCATCTGCTGAGTGTCAACTACCAGAACTGGAAGCTTCGTGCGTCATGGCATGCTACCTCATGTTTCCCACTCAACATACGCCCAGAGGTCGGTGTTGAGATGCTTCATGTACGCCTAGGGGTCCCGGCATGAACATGTCTCGGAGCGCTGCGACAATCCGTGGGTAAAGCCTGCACCCAGCACACCGGTTGGATGGGCGTGGCTGTCAGCTGCAGGACGCTGCAGATGCCCGGAGTTCCCTCAAATCCAAAGCGTGCCCGGGCAGAAGCGCAGCCGGCGCGAAGAACGCCTCAAACTCTGGGTGCTTCGTTGACCAGTCGTTTCTCGGGAAGCTCCCATGCTCCCTTTGCAATGAGACAATCGGCGACTACAACTAAGGAGTGGTGATCAGGGGTCTCAGATCCAGCGCAGAGGTATCAAGCAATGATGAACTGCAACCACCAAGCCCTTTTCCGTCTCCTTCGTCAATCTTTGCAACTATCTTCTGCAAGCTAGAACGCCGCGCAGGGCTTGTTCCAAAAGCCGAAGGAAGGACCAGGCGATGTAGCGGAGTGGCGAGAAACATACAGCAAAACAATCAGTTATGGGATGCAGCCAGTCTTACTCCGCCTTAGGCTCCGGGCAACAATCCTTGCCAAAGCACGTGTTGCCTGAGTCTATTTTTTATACCTTACAGTTTTGAGCACGCAATATTAGTGAGTAGCGCACTACGCGCCTGTTGAGCGCTATGAAATATGGCGGTGGCTGTTCGGAAGTGGTATCCTAATCTATAAACTGTTGACATGGCCATGGAGCAGTAGTGCAGAGAAATACATGGCTGATCATTTCTCCGGGCTCCTCTGCGTACGGCAGAGGCAATGCGAGGCTACATGCGAGGCGGCTTGGACGCAACATCAGCCAGCTACGGGGTCCGCCAGCTTTCCGTCTTCGGCGGCAAGGTCCACTTCGGTTGGGGTTGGCTGTTCGAAGCATTTGGACTTTATTGCCGGTTTTGGCCGCTTGGACGCATTGTTTCCATCTCCATACCGGGCTGGAGTGAATCATACAGATGTGACATGTAGGGTTTTCCCGCCTCACTGTGCCAATGACGCAAGCATAGTTGCCAGGCAAATCAAATGCCTGCTCGTTGTCCCATGGCCCCATGCACTCTACCGCCACACCAGAGTTTATGCGGGCTCGCTGCGCCCTCGTCTAGGGCCTGTCAGGCCGTTTGAGTGAAGCCACGAGTCCCTGTCTACAAATCAACAGAAGGTTTTGAGGTATCATCGACGCAAAGAGTGGATGCTTATCACAGTCAATGTGGCCGCTTTAGGCTTTCTGCACTCTTCAGCTTTGCACTTTGTGCGCAATATACCAATCGAGTAATGTTACGAGGCCTATTCACCTATTTGGGACAGACGCCTGCATTCCCGAGCCGCCTCTCATATTGACGATGCGGCGCGATCTTTGACAAGCATTGTGCTTGGGCGCTTTGCCGCATCATCACCGTGTCCGTCGAATCACATTGTGCAAGCGGGGCCGGGGTCCGAAACTGTCTTGGACTAAGTGCGTTGACCAGGCTCTCGTGACGGCTACTGCTCTCTAATTATCCGAGGAAAAGCTGCACATACGAGCGCCAGCGAAGTAAGAGTGACATTTGCCACTTGTATCTCCATTTCCACGTTTGTATCTGCTACAAGCTGCCAAAGTATCGACAGAATTCTTCAAAGGTCTGCCTGCATATGCAGAGTGCACGCGTTATTCTTTCGAAGGTGATATGACCGCAATTGTGACTTATAAGCCGTTAAATTTGCGGCTCGACACAGTTCACCCTTCAGAAGACTTCTACAGAGACGTTGAACCGTGAGGTCTTTGTAGTTACAGAGTGCTATTGATGTTTCTCTTTGTCCAGCGTTGCAGACTCTGGAGGCTTCGATCTTCGGTAATTTCTGTCTAATCTGACGACTGGTGCTGAACTGCCCCATCTTGATAACAAGAGAGTGTCAAGGTGAGTGAGCCTAGGGTGTCTCGGCTGCAACTGACAATCTTGAGTCCTGAACTACTGTATCGAAGGATAACGTTGGTCAGAAATTTACCGGACACTTGGAGAGTCGCAGCCGGAAGTTTCGGGCGCACGTGTCGGCAAAGGTTGTGCAATGAGTGGCTGATTCAATGCGGCTTGCCTAGAAATGCCTGCCTGTTTCTGTCACATCTGAGGTTCCTGGAGTATCGTTGCATGGCGTGCTTACATGCCACCCCTCGCGTTCATCCTCGACCCACTCACAAGATGCCAAAATGTGCTTCATACCCCTGAGGCGTAGCGCCGGGATGTGTCTAGCGAGTGGGAAGGCTACGCGTATGAAGGCGTCTGCCGCGTGACCTTTTCTTTGACTGTAGCCGCAGCCCAAGGCTGCATCAAACGTGATGTCCCGGGTTGGCATGTTTCGCGGGATGGAGTTTGTGGATGCCTCAAGCAGCAACCCAGACGACTTGAAACGCGTTGAAGGCCCAGTAGAACGGCACAGACATGCATCAGCACAGCGAGGCACGCCATGAACATCCGTGGGCAAGCCCACAAGCGGCCATCCAGCCGGCACAAGAATGATTGATCACGCCGATTCTTAGCCTGATTCTCTGCTGTCCAATACCGAATACATAGTTGCTTGAAGCATCCGGGAAGTTCCGGGAGATTTAATGACCTGGGCGGTCATGAGATACCACCCGCACAATCATCGGACCCTCATATTCAATGGACATGGAGAGAAGATGGGACTAGAGATATGCTATTCACTTCCACTGAATCTAAAGCATCGTAACATGTCCGTGCCCAGAGATATCTCCGGCTAGGTGCAACATCGCTAAACATTAGGCGCTCACCGTAGCCCTCGAATGCCTTAAGAGTCTGTCCGGATCATGTATGCTCCAATGCCTGATTCCACGCTCTAGAAAAATGGCAACCTAACAACTTGAAATATCAAAGACGGCCTTGACACAGTCTTGGAGCCTCACATGTCCTCTCGTGCATGATTGGTCGTTTTGGCCTGCGCTTGATCCGAACGCTTGGCAGCCAATCATCAGCCACCGTGTACAGTCTCTCTGGTCGTCATCCGTCGCGCTTTCGACATGGGAGTCATCATGAACCCTTCAGGATAGGCGCATCGAAAAGGGGCCTCAAAATGGTTTCTTTTATGCAGTGATGATTTATCTCATCCTCTGCCCGATCAAATGCATTTGCCATCAATCAGGGTGTGACGCAGCGAATTGTCGCCGCCGAGCCTATCCAAGGCTTTATTGTGGGGACTCGTCATCATCGGCCTGAACAAAACTCAAGACTTGAAAACACCTCACAGCTGATCGCAGCAAGGACTCGGTATGCCAATCTCGCGGTAGCAATTCTCTCAATCTCAGGGCTAACGCTTATCGTAGCATATACTTGCGTGCCGCGGCCAGGAGGCTGCAAAATCTTGCCCACCATGGCCTTCACGATGCATTCCCACTCCGGGCAGTTTTGCCCGGGGCATGCAGTCGATCAGCTCGAGGACATCATTCGCCACGCGATATCCGTAGGCTTCAAGACTATGGGTCTTACTGAGCATATGCCTCGGTACCATGAGCAGGATCTGTACCCGGAAGAGGTGAGTGATGCTGCTTGATAACAGAAAAGATCACAGTGCAGGGTAGCATACTGGCTCACGACTCGCCTCATCTTACCTTACGCATCGTATACGCTGTCTAATGCTGTTTACAGTTGGACGACCCAAAACGCAGTTTAGAAGCCCTCCCACCCCGTCATGAGGCCTACTTAGTAGAGGCCCAGCGTCTACAAGTAAAATACGCTTCGTCCATCCACATCATCATCGGCTTCGAGGCCGAATTCATTCGCCCGGACTTCGGGCCCCTCGTCCACGCCCTCGCCGCGCCTTCTTGCGTCGACTACTTCATCGGCTCGGTGCACCACGCCCACAGCCTGCCCATTGACTACGACGCCGCGACGTATGCAGCCGCCGTTGCTGCCGCTGGAGGTTCGGAAGAGCGTCTTTACGAGGATTACTACGACCTGCAGCACGCGATGCTCACGGCGCTCAGGCCGCGCATTGTAGGGCACTTTGACCTGGTTCGCTTACTGAGCGAGAAGCCCGGCCGAGACATTCGCGAGTGGAAAGGCGTGTGGGGCAAGGTGAAGCGGAATCTCGAGCTGGTCGCTGAACAGGGCGGATGGCTCGAGTGCAATACGGCGGCGCTGCGGAAAGGCCTGGACGAGCCTTATCCGTGCCGAGTCATTGCAGAGGTGAGTTAATCTGCGATTAGACAAGAGGACACGTGAATTAACCTGCTGATGCCCTCCAGGAATGGGTCAAGATGGGAGGCAAGTTCACCATGTCCGATGACAGCCACGGCATCAGCCACGTCGCCACCAACTACGCTCGCGGAATCACCTACCTCGAGAGTCTGGGGGTCGAACATGTCTGGACTTTTCGGCGACGGCCGCACCCGGGAGTCGAGGGCTCGGCAAAGGCTGCACTGGAAGATGCGAGTGTACCTCTGCGAGAGTTCCGGGAGTGCTTCAAGTAATGCATCTTGTTTCTTCTCAACACATCGTGTCGCAGAAAAATTAAGTGTCCAATACGAGGGTCATGGCTTAGACATTAGACAAATTCATCAACAATAAGTACAAATGGGTATCAAACAGCAAAGTCGTCCAGTAAGAGCAAGCCTATGCTCCTCCGCAGAGACAAGACCAATCGACCCCATGCGCGGTCCAGAATTATACATGTAGAAACATGTCCTGTCGCATCTCCATAACTCCAAAACGCCGTTGAGATCACAACCATCTTCTGTCTCTTCTCCTCATTGCTGAGATAAAGTCTATTTCCGGGGCGTCTCGGGTATATCCCAAATCGAGCTCGGCTGCTGCTCATCCATTTTGGCCTGAGCGGCAATCGTTGGAGCATCGTGCTCCGGCTTGGGCGCCGCAGCACCTTGTGGTCGCGGTGCGAACGGGATTCCAGAGGTGTAGTGGAACAGTTTGTCCTGCTTTTTGACGGGACTGGGCGTTGCCATAGGGGTGTTGCCTGAGGGCGTGGGCACATTCGGAGGCAGCCACTTCAACGGCTCTTGTTGAGGGACTGGCACAGGCGTCGGTCCCTCGGGTTGGTACGGTATGAAAAACTCGCTCCCATCACTGGCTGGCTGCAACGCAACATGAGGCGCTGCGGGAGGTGTCTCGGATAGGGCTGGCTGGCGAGAATCGGGCATAGCTATAGTGGTAGGAGATGACTCCTCGATGGGAGTCTGCAGCCCCGTTGGCGCGGACATGATAGGCGGAGGAGAACAAGCTTCGGTCACACCATGTGCAGGTGATTCTGCAACCTTCGTATCGAAGAGTAGAGGAAGTCCAGGTGCTTCGGTGCTTGATACCGATGGCCCCTGAGTCTCCGGTGCGCCATCTGGTGGGCTCACACCAGCCTTTGACGTTGCCGTTTCGGCTTCGAGTTGAGCTCTTTCTCTTGCCTCCTTTTGGGCTTGTGTGATCAAGTTGATCTTAATCTTCTTCATTCCCGTTGTGATATTATCCAAAGCTTCTGTCGCATCAGCCATCGCCGCGCCTGGCGCCGCTGATGGCTCGGTGGCCTGAGCGACGGCGGCGGTGGGCCTAGTAGAAGCTTTTCTAGGGCTGCTGCGAGGATGTCGAGGCGCCGCATCCTTGCGAACGGCCGGGGTTGCTCGAACCTGTTTCACTGTCACCTTACCACCGGTTTGAGTCCTCGCGTCAGTAGAAGAGGAAGTTGGGCCAACGCCAGAGTGCCCAATAAGAGGCGGAAGAGGCGGTTCCTCCTTTGCCAGACTGAGGGCAATCGATGTCCCGCTAAGGCGTCGACTGGTCCTCCTTACCGACTGCGACCCGTTGGAACGCGATGGAGTATTCCGTGTAGAAGGCTGGCGGTTGCTTGCGTCAGCTGCTGCTGTTTCCTTTCCGTCAAGTGGCTCTGAACTTACTCTCTCCGGTGATGCAACCGGTGTTGCGGCAGCTGACTTTTGTCGTGATTTTGGCTTCTGATAGGTGGACTCTTCATCAATAGGACCTATGGCCCTTACCCTTCGCTCACGGAGCGCCATCCTTGACGTAGGTCGGCTGGATGGTTCAGGCGGTGGAGCCGGGAGTCCCATAAGAATTGACTGGCGGTCTCGTCGGGCCTTGGTTGCTTCCGCATTAAGGTCTTCTGCCTTGCAGCTGTCGGTTTGTCGCCCCGTCGGGATGAGGAGCAGGGCAAGCTCGTGGGCTGCCACGAACCAGGGAACCTCGGGAGGCGGGGGAGAAGGAAGCCGCTCGATCTCTTTAGCGGTTGAAAGCCCAGACAGGCTGCGCCTCGTTCTGATGGCTTCAGAGACTTTAGCTGTTGATGCCTGTGTGGGCGAGTAGTACGTAGGCGGTGTTGACGTGCGTGACTTTCTCGGGGGTGAAGGCGGCGCGGACGGATGTTCCAACTTGTCCAGCTGGACGTTCGACCACCACGAGGGATCGTACTGATGGGTCGATGAAAAGGCTCGGTCCTGGCCAAATCCAGGATCGGCAGCAGCGCCGACACCGCTTCTCTGGCCCATTTCAAGGGCGAGTCCGTCTGACTCCAACTGATGAGCTTCCAGCGTCTGGTCGCCCACGAGGCCGCTGAGATGGCTGAAGACGCCAGAACACAAGGCTCTGTCGCTATAGCCACCCTCCAAAACACTGATGAGGCGACCATCAACGTGCAGGCCCTCTTCGGCAGCAAGCTTGACCACATCCTGGCTAAGTCTGGCGTAAAACTCGGTTGGGACATTGACTTGATGGCGCTGCATTCCTGCACTCTCCCATTCGCTCGCATCGAAGCCAGCTGAGAAAAATATTGCGGCTTTGGAGGTTTGGTTCAGAGCTCCCAACCGCTGGGCTTGATTTTTAAGGTAATTCCGCGTCTTCTCCAAAAGGACAGCGTATTTGGAATCATAAAGCTGCCAAAAGTCCTGCTCAGTCTTCCATGATTGGAGATGGACATTCCAAACAGTCTGCCCATGCGCGTTGTCGATACAGAGGCTCGCGTTCTTAATCTTTTCCTCGTCGCCCATCTCACAAGGATAGGAGTTGATGTCGTGTAAGCTGAAATAGCCTATCGAAGTCTTCCTCCAAGCAGCGGCATTCTTGGGAGCAGTCGTGGCTCGAGTGTTGTGCTGCCACGCGATGGCCTGAGAGCCATCTCCGTGGTGAAGGTCAAAGTCGATGATGGCTGCGTGCGTCAGGCCGTGAGTGAGAGCCGCGTGCATAATTCCGACGTGGACGTTGTTAACCCAGCAGAATCCAGATGGATACGATGCCGAACAATGATGTCCTGGGGGTCTCACACCGACGAATGCACGTCGATGGCTCGTGGTGAAGACGGTATCCACAGCTTCACAGACCGCGCCTAGAGCCCCTTCCATGGCCTCCAGCGATTCGGAGCACAGGTAAAGGTCGCCTTCGTGAAGCTTTTGCGGCGGGCCATCATCCGGGCCTCTGCTCATCACAGGTCGCTGAAGCTCCTTTCCGCCCATGGCAAGCTTTGCCTCGGCTGAATCACACATGAGCTTCAGCTCGTCCATCCATTTCGTCCCATGCACGATTGTGACGGCTTGGGATGTCAAGGGCAGTCTCCTGGCCGTCTTGTGGATACGAAAGGGGATGTTCGGCAACGTGCGGACGCCTCTCTTCGGATGAATGGGGAGCATGCCCTCGCTATGGCGTCCACCTAGTCGAACGTACGCCGCTGATATACCCAATACACTCGCCTTGATCCTCTCCGGGCGCTCCACAATCGTACTCAGCGCGCTCCGCGAGGTCCTCGGGCGGGAGAATCTGTGGCCGTAGACGGCATCGTTGAGGATGACAATCGTCTCAGTCGGCAGTGTCGACACTTGACCATGGAAGGCTTCGAGCTCCATCTGCAGAAAGTTGCAAGCGACCGAATTTGCGGTGACGGGCGGCTTCTCTTCCTCTTGCGCCGGCGTGCCCAAGAATGTGGTCTTGGCCGTAGGGGAGAGAATCTGCGCCGAGCTTGACCTCCTAGGCACCAATCGTGCAGGTCCAGCACCATTCCCCGAGTGCAGAGAGTTCAAAGACGCCTTGCGAAGAAGAGGCGGCGTACCAGCGCGGGACGCGCGGGACTCGCGTCCATTCGATGGGCTTCGCGAGGGGAGCCGAGGGCGAGATGACGTCGACGTCGACATCGATGTGCGGCGGGACGGCGCCTGCAAAGGAATGGACGCAGCTTTCGAGCGTGGAGACGTACTGGGCGCGGGCTGCGCCGTCAGGGACAATTGGCTGAGTGACTCTGTCAGGCCAGCGTCGTCGTCATTGGCCATGTTTGCTGTTGACTGTCGCCGCGACGGCTGCGACAATCGAAGGGGGGGCGGCATCTAGAAGCGGCGCGCAACTTCATGAGACAAAGGTTGAAATGCACAGAGCAGCCAACAATTGGTCTACGTCTTCTTGAGACGCAATGCTACAGGCCGGCTTGCGCCAGAGGCTTGTTGCGCGGCGTCGGCAGCAACTGTGGTGTTGGTGTTGTATTTGTTGACTCGCTCCCGTGCCAGGCAGTTGCGCTGAACGATAATAAGGGTCTCCCAGATCGCGTCCCGCAGTCGCGCAACGTTGCGTCATCACGTGATGGCTACGCAATTCCTACAGATGCGCCTCCTGATGAAGGCGGCGACGGGCGCATCAGATGGACCTGTTGTCTTGCCCATGGGCTAGTTGATGCTATGGACGTTGAACTGTGCACTTTTCGGGTGAGGTATGTTTGCCTTTGTTGTTGGGCCATGCTTACTCGTCCAGCCGCAGTCGCAATCAGGGGTCCGCCTTGCTGCGACGGACGACAAGCGACTGGTTCTTGACAGCGACCATTTCGACATGACTACATAGCAGGATCGCTTTAAACAACCAGAATCTGTATCTTTGGGGTGATAACGACGTTTAGCAGGTCAAGCGGGTATATGATAAACCCCCTCCCAGTGCGTCTGGTATCCGCTTGCTGCCATAACGCGCAAGGGCATCCAGCACCCGTCACGCGTGAGGCTCTGCGGGACAAGCACTTCTCACGCCCACTTGCATGTCGCTTCCCGCTGCGCCGATCTCGAAAGTCACTGGCTGTGCTGAATGCAGCGGAAAGTGCACTGCTATTGCCTCAGAGACTCGCTTCAAGCAGCCAAGCCGATAGTGCGCCGGCCTCGCACAGGGTCACGATCCATGCCCGACATCCATGTTCCTCCGAGCCGCTGCCCATGACCACCCATTTCCGCTCCTGTTGTCAGACCATTCATCCAGATGAACCTTGCGACCGCGTTCCTGCGACGATTCGACTATCAAAATCGTCATGATTTACACCTTTCGGCATGAGATCCATATAACTCCACGAAGCACGCATGCTGACTTATAGCCTGTAGGTAGTGTCGGTTGAAGAACAACATCACACCGCCACTCAAAGGCTCTCACCACTCTGTACTCGTAATAAGACGCCCACCTCATGGCACACTGGCGCCTGGCGAGGCCCCAGAGTCAACTCAGCCGCATGGTCTACGGCGTTGACCAATGGTGCCTTACGGAGCTAAGCTGAGTGGCTGCATATCGCCCGACCATGGTCCCGTCGCCTTCCTAATCCACAGCACTATTGCCCCTGGCCCGGCTGTTGCTAGCCGGCCGGGACGCTGGCGACCAAGCCTGAACCAGCTGAAGGGCCAGGAAGCAATAAATTGCCAGTCTGTCCCCCGTCCGCCTCGGGCGCCCGTCTGGCGATGTCTGTCTGCCCGAAGAGGCCTTGGGCAAATCCGTCCATGCCTGCTGCCGTCGCTGTATCTAAACCGAAATTGATTTCAAGATGAAGAACGCGCTCCTACTCCACGCCCTCGCCGGCGGTATCGCGGCCCAGCACATGACGCTTCCCTTCATCGACAATGCCGCCGTAATTGCCGCGATCAATCCGACGGACCAGGCCGCCAAGGTCTGCTCAGCCATCATCGACAAGCTGCAAGGCTGCGCGAGCCAGGTCGGCGGCATTGGCGGTTTGACAACTGCGGCTCCAGCAGCACTCGCCCAGTGTGCGTGCTGCAATGGCGGATCACTCATCGCCGGAGCCTACTCGACCTGCTCGAGCTATATGGCGCAGCAGGCACCGACGCTCTCGGTTCAGTACTCTGGTGGGTACACGTGTAGAACGTGTGACATGATAGCCATCTGACTCTTGGGCAGCGTACGGCAACTTGTATTCCCTTTGCAATTTGAACAAGAACGCGTGCTCCGGCAGCGCCATCGTGAGCGTGACGAGCGCTGCGGTCACCATGAAGTCGATGACTGGAGCTCCAGCTCCGTCAAGCACCGGCGTCGACTCCGGAGTGCTTCCGTCAGATATTACATCTGTTGCGAGCCTCAGCTCCGCCAACCCTGCTTGCAGCTCCATGTACGGCCTGTACCTGTCCTGCTCGAAAAACGTGCTGGGATTCAAGGACCAGCCTTACGGCCTGCAAGCCCCTTGTTACTGGTAAGCTTTGAGCAAACTAGACTCACCCGAGTATTAATCTAATGCAAGAATAGCTGCGTCACGGCACAGGGACAGGCGAGCTGGACAGACGGCCTGGACAAGTACGCGCAGACGTGCGCCGACTGGGCCTCGTCCAGTGGCGACTCGTCCATCTACGACGGTCCGTACCCTGATTTCATTGCAGAGTCTCCGCAGGTCTAACACTTTGCAGTTGCCAAGACGTTTACCGGTTTTTGCAAGAATTTTAGCGATGCTTGCGTAGCAACCTCGACATTGGCATCGTCCGACGCCACCGCAACGTCGACAGACGCGCAGACGACCAACAACAGCGGCTCAGCTACCACGACAAGCGCCGCCAGCCATACTACGCCAACAACCACCAAGGCTGCCCCGACGTCGGCTGCAGCTGCCTCGAACCTGCGCGCCGGCTCTGCCGCCGGCCTCGTCGCCGCCATTGCCTTAGCTGCCGCGTTCTGAAAGAATACTAATGTGGACACGAGCTTCGGCTTACACACATCAGGGCGTACGCAGACATTTATGGAGTTTGGCATGACGTTATAGATATCATTGAGACGTAGATATTATTTAGCGAGGCTTTGATGTGATATGAGCACTATACCCATACCTTGACCAGGCTTCGTCTATTTTCTTCTACTCTGACATCAAATCTACTCCAACTACTCTCAGAGCTCCCACCGCCCAATCTGGATAATCTGTTTTGCTAGCATACAAGCCCGCGAAAAACTCCCGGATGTAGGCTGGGAACCTATCCTCGATGATGGATTGCCGCACTTCCCGCATCAAATTGAGTTGGTACCAGACGTTGTGAATCGTCAAGAGGTGCGCCGCGACTGTCTCTTTGGAGGCGTTGTGATTGACAAACGCGCGAGTGATGCCCATTCCCCCGTCTCCTGTCCTGCAGCACATACATCCGCAGCCCGGCTCGATAGGCCCAAAGTCATTGGCGTACTTGAGGTTTCGGATATTTAGGACTCCCCGTTTCGTGACCGCGTTGCCGAACCTGGCTGTTCTCGTAGGCCACACGCAGTCAAACATGTCGGCCCCCAGGGCGACACTGACGACCAGGTCTTCAGGGTAACCAATACCCATGACATACCGCGGTTTCAGGTCCGGCAGCAGAGCCGTACAGGCCGCAACGACGCGGCAATAGTCGGCCTTTGCCTCTCCTCCACTGAGTCCTCCGATGGCGATGCCCGGCGTGTCTCGGGCCAGCATCTCTGTGACGCACTCTCGCCGCATTTCCAGGTCCAGACCACCTTGAATGATGCAGAACAGGTTCTGACTGTCCGGGTTCTTGTGCGCGGCGATGCACCTATCCAGCCACCGCACGCTCCGTTCCATAGCCTCGCGCATACGCTCTTTGTCTGGCGATGTTGTGACCAAGACATCGTCAAGCTGCATAATGATGTCGCTGCCTATTGTATTTTGAAGAGAGATGGAGTGCTCGGGAGTGAGTAGCATCGGAGACCCGTCGTGGGGGCTCAGAAATCGCACGCCTTCCTCCGTGATCTTGGCTAGTTTAAGCAGACTGACCATCTGGAAGCTGCGAAGTGTCAGCTATAGCTTACTCACACGTCGGCTTTGCGCAACTCACCCTCCGCTGTCTGTGAGTATGTTGTGGTTCCAGCCTTGAAGCTTGTGTGCTCCCCCTACGGCGTCGAGAACGTCTTGGCCTGGCTTCAGCCCAAGGTGATACGTGTTGTTCAGGCATAATCGACAGCCCGTCTCTTCAAGCTGTTGTGGAGTGATGCCTTTTAGAGATGCCTGGGTAGCCACCGGCATAAACATGGGCAGCTGAACTGGCCCATGGGGAAGGGTGAGGTTGGAGGCGCGGGCTCTGGTGGTCTGGTACGACGCAAATATCAGAACGCGCTCAGATGAGTCGGGACTAGCAAACTCACAGAACACCGAGCTACGAGCTCAAAGGTGAGGGCTGGAGACGACAGAATGTTGGAACCCATCTTCCTAACACTGATCATTATCTGGTCGCCCAGCTCCCACGACTTGAAGTTTTTCTCACACCAAAGGTGGTCTTGTGAGATTGAATCTGCCTCTTAACTCCAAGTCTAGGTTAGGTGAGTCTGCAGTCGGCGGAGGGCCGTGTGCTGCAAGTTTTAGTGGGCCTGCACCCGTTTCCTTATTAGCAGAAATGGTGGTGCCGTCCGGCTCATCACCGGCTGATCCTAAGCTCCTGTCTCGATGCTGCCACTCAAACTGCAGCGAAATTTGCTCCTGGCGATGCAGCTAGAGTAGCTTGGCTGGGCAACAACACAACCACTTTTGGGCATTGAGCCTCCGCGATATCTCTGATACTCACCATGGGGGGCCGCGCCATATCCCCCGGCGGGGCTTTGCTGAGGACGTCGCGGATGTTCTCTGTCCCCAAGCCGCTTCCCGAGCCTCAGTCCACGAACCTCCACATTGGCGATCACAAGTCGAAAACCATGACGAGACAATACCCCCAGCATCAGTCAATCACCTCGCCCTTGTCGTCGCGGGAAAAGGGTGATTGGGGATACAAGCGCCCTTTCCCTCTCAAGTCGACCATGGCCACCTCGACGCCCCTGATTCGCATCAAGCAGGTCGATTCGGTTGAGAACGTGACCGACTTCGCGTCTGCCGCAGACCACTCCCTATCGCTTGAGAAGTTCCAGGAACTGCGGGTTGCACTTTCAGTCCCACGGAACAGCGATCGCAAGAGCTCTTCAAGGTCCGATCTCTGGTTCAAGTCCGTGTTCGAAGAGGACATGGACTTTACCGACTTTGACCGCGGCCGGGGAGACGACCGCCGGTGGAAGTTTCAGGGTCCGTGGCTGGCCAGAATGACGGAGGGAGAATTTATCGAATACGTCGACAAGAAAGTGCGGCCGAAGCGTGCTCAGTTTCGGATGCTGCTCAAGGCAAAGCTGGCCGGGGATATCACGACGCGCCAAAACAACCTTGCCTTGGAGCAGGGTAAGCCGGCGCCGGGAAAGTTGAATGCTCGGGATATCACTGAGGAGCAGTTCACTGATTACCTGCGGTCGCTGCGGAACGACCGTGTCACCCTCTACTCGCTCGTCTCTAAATTCCTGGATCTGGCCCCGCTGGGCCAACCCGTCGGATTCATTCAGTCATATTGGGCAAAGCAAGACAACGCGGCCCCAGAAAGCCCGTATGGCAAGTCCGGACCCCCGCCAAGCCACCCATCTGCCGGCATCAGCTACCTGCGGACAAACTCTTTTATGGAGAACCACCCCGTCTACGGACCCCAAGCGAAGCGAACACCGGCGCTGGCCCGAGTGGTGTACCCAAGGGTTGGACCATCACCCGCAAAGCTCGGAGTCGGCGGTTTCGTCGCGGACGCCCCGCCTGGCGATAACGAGTTCAACACCAGGCACGGAAGAGGACGAACCGCGGCCAACAAGACTATGCTGAACGGCATCATGCACCTGGACACGACGACTTTCGGCGGCGCCAAGGCTTACGTCGAGCCGCAGACCGCCAGCATTGACCCCAGCGGAAAGGTCGTGCTGCAGCTCCGGGAAACACATCCAGAGGCCCAAGTCATTGCAAAGGAGAATAAAGGCCTGTCTCACATTTACCACAGTGGGTCGACGAAGCGCGTAACGCCCAGGCAACCAACCCAGAAGACTGCCGACAAGGCTGACGAGTGGCGGATGAAGCGAGTGACCGACGAGATTTTGGACGACGGCCCGAAGGCGTAAGGGGACCGGGGCAAGTTCAAGACATGTCCTGGAGCCGTGGAGAGGCAGAAGTTTTGTAGAGCGTTGTATATCGACGGCCCGTTGCCGCAATTCTGTACCAAGACCACATCTGTAAAACTAGAACCAAGCTAGAAATGGATCACTTCCCTAAAGCTTCGTCGCTCATCGCTATACCTCGTGGTGAAGTGCTGACTCCTGAGCACCTTAGATCATACCTTATGGCGCGACCAGCGTAATCAGGTAATCCAACGGGCCATCAATTTTGCGGGTCCAGACGAAATCAGGGTCAGGTGACTGATCCCGTGCTAGTTTTTTCGCAAGCCCTAAGCACGAATTCACCCCACTTTCGAGCAAACCACCAATTTTCTGGCTGTCTCTGGATTTCGCGAACGACTCTTGCAACACCCATCACCCACCGACAATCACCAGCCCAACACCGCCAAAATGGGTCGCGTTCGTACCAAGACCGTCAAGAAGTCCGCCAAGGTCATCATTGAGCGGTACTACCCCAAGCTCACCCTCGACTTCGAGACCAACAAGCGCATCTGCGATGAGATTGCCATCATTGCCTCAAAGCGCCTGCGCAACAAGGTTAGCATGCGCCCCGAACGATGTCGACATACGAGTCAATTCGCTGACTTGATAACCAAACAGATTGCCGGCTACACCACGCATCTCATGAAGCGTATTCAGCGAGGACCCGTCCGCGGCATCTCCTTCAAGCTGCAGGAGGAGGAGCGTGAGCGCAAGGACCAGTACGTCCCCGAGGTCTCTGCTCTGGACTTCACCCAGAACTCCGAGAGCGGCCAGCTGGATGTGGATGGCGAGACCAAGGACCTGCTCAAGCACCTCGGCGTACGTGCTCCCCCCCAATCGAAGGCTTGTCGAGCGACGACGGCCTGCTAACGTGCGCTCCAGTTCGACTCCATCCCCGTCAACGTCGTTGCCGTCTCTCAGACCCAGGTTGTCGAGCGCGGTGGCCGGAGGTTCGGCGGCGACCGTCCTCCTCGTCGCGACTAAATCAACGAAGCGATTGTTTGTGGGTTGTTGGGTTTCAGGCATTTTGCAGGGTTTTTGCTACTTGGCGTCTCTGGACGGTAGTGAGTGCATAGATCTCAAAGAAAGATCTTCCTTCCCCACAAGGTGTCGCCGATTCTCTGGACTCTTCCGGAGATGACGCTTGATTGCCAAGATATCATCCCTTCCTTTTGTGACTGTCACTTGATGCATGATTCACCGGTGGTTTGCTGCTTGTTGGCCGTCGACCACTATGTTAGGCCTATGAGCTGACACGAAACGCCTATCTGACTCTGTCTCCCTCGGGTATCATGGAGCCCCTATCATCGGGTCCCTAGTAGCCACCAAGCTACGTTGAATGAAAGCCAATTCCACCGAACGCCAAATCCGCAAACTTTTGATGAACGTAGATATGCCATAGGCTTAATCCTGGCGCTTGGGTCGAAACGGGAGCTGGCTCAGGTGTCCCTCAACGAGTAGATGGCCATCCGGCACATTAGGTGTAGCGAACTCTGTGTCAGGAGCAGGCGTATCCTTTTCCTTGAGAGAGATCTGGACCTTGTCCTTGCCAGGTGCCGAGCTAGAGTCGCCTCGCTCGAGAGCCAGCGCGGCGGCGTTGTGAGCAGCCTGTCGCTGGTCCTCGAGGGTCATATCTGCAAGCTTGCGAGCGGTGCGATCTTGTTCGTCTTCCGCGGGCTTGTCTTCTTCGTCGAGGAGATCAATTCGAATCTCGGGGATGCCAACTCTCTCCCAAGCAGCTGTCTCAATGAGCTGGACCTTGATGAAGAGGGCACGCTTGGCGCATCGCGCCGAGCACCACATCTCGAGATCCTTGCGTTTGAAAATACCAGTGGCGGTGATTTTCCACTCCCCGCCCGGGCCAAGGTCCCGATGAAGATTGGGACACAGCGTGTAGCCACAGAGGCCGTTGACGTGTCGCTCCTCGAGCAGGTCGGAGTAGTCGGATGGCTGGAACAAACGCACGTGCTGTTTGAAGCTGGCAACGTCGGACGGCGCTGGCGACGCGGCCGAGTACTCGGAGCCCCGGACGAGCGGAAACTCGGATAGCTCGATGAGGCTGTCTAGGATCGAGCTTTCGAGGGCTTTCCGATGTTGGAGCAGCTTTGCATGGTGGATGGCCACCTCTCGCGCGTCGGCGGTGGGAGACGCGGTCCGAGGCGGCCTGGTTCGTTTGAGAGTACTTTGGTGTCCGTCGGCCATCTCCACGGACAAGATGCTAGAGGCTATCCCCCGAATCCAACAGCGCTGCGTGCGGTCCCGGAGGTTCAGGAAGGATGCCTTGTGGTGGTGAAATTGTGTTTGCTGCGGCAAGGGCGGTGTTTTGAGCAATGACCCCGCTATAAATCGAAGCTGCCAGCTGCTGGCACCAGGGTCTGGCTTATTAGCGGGGTGGTTGCCCGTGGTTGAATGTCGCCGGTGACTGGGGCTTCAAACCGCTGCCGCTAGGAGGGCGCCTGGAGGCTTGCGTGGCTGGGAGCTTGTTCGGATGGTGAGGCAACGGGCAGCAATGGATGAGCTGCGGTTTCACCAGAGCGTCTGAAGCGGCAGGCAGAGTCAGTCGTCGCATCGCCTTGACGACAACGGCCGAGGCTGTCTGGCTCGTGTCTGGAGTCTTTCTGCTCTAGCCCTCTTTACTCTGATGCACGACAGTTGCATTGATGGAAGCCGCAGCATCACCCTCGGCACCTGAGCGCTGTCCGCGCCTCCGAGGCTACCTACCACGCACTGTAGCCTAGCTCCCCAGCTATCCGTTCCCCCCAACCTTTCTAACCGTCATTGCTCACCCGCTGACGTCGACACCCTCCGCCAGCCAGCCCACGTTGTCCCACACAACCACACGCTCGACCTCTCAAGCTGTCGATCCGCGACGCTACGCCTCACAACCGCCTCCTGCTCCGCCTGACCCTCTCGCCTCCGCGTTGACCACATCTTGCTCGTGAGTTGCCTTGCTCTGCATCACCACTGTCATCACATCGACAACACCTCGCCCTCAGCTCGACGGACGCTCGACGCACCCTCGAGCAGAGGCGCTTGTGCATTCTCCCCCAACGGTCCCCGCTTCTCGCAGGCTGACGAAGCTCTCAACAAAGGCCTCCCCCCCTCCGCCTCGCTTCCTGCGTCTCGCCCCCCACTGCCAGCTCCCGACGACTCTTGCATTGCGGCAGACAACAGGTTGTCAATCCCGCCGCGGCAGACGTGTCACAGGCCAGTTGCGTCTGCGTCGTGTCGCAGCGATCAACCGCCGCCATGGCCGCTCCGTTCCGCGTCAAGGCCATCTACGAATACTCGTCGCCCCACGACGACGACCTCAACTTCGCCGTCGGCCAGATCATCACTGTCACCGAGGAGGAGGACGATGACTGGTACAGCGGCGAATATCTCGATGACGACGGTGCCAAGAGGGAAGGCATCTTTCCCCGCAACTTTGTCGAAAAGTTCGAGCCCACGGCGCCACCACGGCCCACGAGGACACGTACCAAGAAGGAGCACGAGGCTGCTCAACATCCTCCAGCGGGAGAAACAGCTGCCCCGGCCGCACCGCTGCAGGTGCCAGACGATTCAGCTCCGACCAAGCACGCCGAGCCCGAAGCCGAAGAGGTCGACGAACCCGTGCAGAAGGGTCCGGCTGTGCCTCCTCCAGCTCCATCCCAACGCTCTGAGCCGGTGCCGACCCCGGCTTCCCCTAATGCCGCAGCTCCTGTTCCTGTGCCGTCCTCAGCTTCGAAGGCGAACCCCGCCGCACCACCCCCGGCCGCGGAGAAGCCCGCGAGCAACTCGTTCAAAGACCGCATCGCAGCGTTCAACAAGCCCGCCGCCCCGCCTGTGGCCCCTTTCAAGCCCAGTGGTCTGAGCGGAACCGGTGGTGGTACTGGCTTCATCAAGAAGCCTTTCGTCGCTCCGCCCCCGAGCCGCAATGCATACGTGCCTCCGCCGCGGGAGGCTCCCTCGGCCAATGTCTATCGACGGGAAGAGGATCCCGAAATCAAGGAGAAAGAAGCCGAGAACCTGGGACAAGCGGAAAGGGCTGGCCTTGTCCCGGCAGAGCAACAAGGGGAGGTCGGCGAAGACGACCAGCCCAAGCCAACCAGCTTGAAGGAGCGCATCGCTCTGCTCCAGAAGCAGCAGATGGAACAGGCCCAGCGCCATGCCGATGCCGCAGCTAAGAAGGAAAAGCCGAAGCGGCCACCGCCTTCCAAGAAGCGAACCGATTCTGTAGATCCAGCGGATACCGCTGCTGAAGCTGTCGAGGAGCCTCTGTCTCCCTCTCTGGAGCGAAGAGATACTGGGGGCACGAGTACGAGAACATCCACCGATGAGGTTCGCTCGGCTCGAGCTCCTCCCCCTCGAGCTCCTCCCCCCCCGCGACGCAGGTCTTCTAAGGGCCATGTGGCCGAGTCTATCCACGACGGGAACGAAGCTGACATGTCTGGTGGCGGCAACACGACCGAGGGACAGGACGACACTACAGAGCGCGACGACAGCGATGCAGTATCACGTCGTGCCTCTCGAGTAGTACCCGCCTCCACGACCACAGCGGCTCCCAAAAACGAAGCCGAAGAAGAAGAAAACGATGAACAACTTGAGGCAGAGGAAGAGGAGGAGGATGTTGATCCGGAAGTCAAGCGCAAGGAAGAGCTGCGAGCTAGAATGGCAAAAATGAGTGGAGGCATGGGCTTCCATGGCATGTTTGGAGCTCCGGCGCCGCCCGCTGCAGCATCGTCAAAAAAGAAGACCTCCAAGGCAGAGGCCGCGTCCGGAGACGGCGAGGAGGCAACGAGCCCCGTTTCTGGGGCTGCCCCCCCGATTCCGACACCCATGGCCATGCCCTTCCTGGGAAGCCTTAAACTGCATCAGGAGCCCGCGAACTTGGAAGAGGTTGAGACGGCTCGTCCGTCGAGACCAGCGCCACCTCCCTTGCCGACACGGCCAGCCGACGATGCGGATCAAAATGAGGATGACGAAGAGGAGGCCACGACGCCGGCCCCAATCACTGAACCAAAAGGTATGCCTGAGGCACGTCCTTCGATCAGAGCGCCTGCTAACCTCGACACAGCACCTCGTCGAGATATCAGTGGGCCACCTCCTGTTCCAAGCGGCCGACCCGCGCCTCCTCCCGTCCCGTCAGAGGGTAAGTGGACGCCTGACGATTTTCCAGTATGGCAAGCTCATCATATTGCAGCGCGACCCCCTCCGCCGCCCCCACCGGCTGACATCACGACCCCGACGGACGGGTCCGAATCTGATGACGAGCTCTCTACGGCAGCGCGAGAAAGGGACCTCACGCAAGTGACGACCGCTGTCCGGTCTCCTCCTATGCCGCCCCAGCCCCTGCAATCATCTGGCTTGCCGACAAGGTCTCCACCTCTGTCACCTCAATCCGTGGAACCCTCGCCAGCTAGTGTCCATACCTCTGCTAACAAGCGCACCAGTCGACCACCACCTCCGATCCCCGGGCCTGCGCCTGTCCCTCCCCCGGCCCAAGGCCGCCCACCTCCTCCACCGCCCCCCGGGAGCTTAAGCCGGCAGTCGACTGCAGACATCCCCTCCACTCCGGCCTTGCCATCAAGACCGCACCAAGCTGGTGAAGAAGAAGACGAGGAGGTCACAGAGTACGAAGGTGATTACGACACCGATATCGCGTCCTCTGTTCCTCACAGGGATGCGCTCAAGTCGCACGCCCGGGATTCTAGCCTAGAGGACAACATGCTTCAGTCGCCCATTACCGACACACCGCCAAAACTGCCACCTCCCATTCCCAAGGCCTCTGCTCCGAGAGCAGTTCCGCCGCCCATACCTACTCAACCACCACCTGGTGAAGGCAGCAGACGACGATCGGCTGATGTTCCTCGAACTGCACCACCCCCGCCGCCTCCTGCCAAGGAAGCGCCGACAGCAATGAATGACGACGACCATGACCCGTACAACTACTCATCTCCGCCAGCAGTGGCATACAGCCACAAAACGCCCAAGATCGAGGAAGAGACATATTTCCCGGGCCCATCACCTGCCCTGTCACCGCCAGATCGGAGGGCGCCGCCAGCTGCTCCTGTCGCGCGTACCAGGCAGTCACTGGACGTTCCGAGGACGAGCACGAGCAACCGAAGATCTGTTGATTTGCACCGCCCATCGATGGAGTCGGGCTTCATTGCGAACGACATTGAACTTGCCGTTCAGAGCGGGTGGTGGAAGCAGGCCAACCAAGTGCCACCTGTGCTGCAAGGGCGAAAGGATATTCATTTCGAGTGCGAGGAGTCGACATCGACGAATCAAGGATCCAAGACCATTATAACTCGAGAGGTGTTTGTGCTGTTTCAGGACTACTCGCAGACAATACTGTCGGTGCGCTACGACCCTTATGACCCCTCGGACGTGGAGCTGGCGCAGCGCCACGAGTCCCCGCCGCGAGCCCTGCGCCAGGACCAGATGGAAGAGTTTTATGAGCGGTTCGGACGGCAAATCTCGGAAGCGGCTACGTCCAGGAAAGACACAATTGTGGCAGATGGCTCACCTCAGGGGCTGGTGCTCGAGCTCTTGCGACCGCTCAAAGACGCGCTCTGGCCCGTCGGGACGCGCTCATACGGCGCCCTCGTGTACGCCAACATGGCGAACGCGTCAACGCAGCAAAACGACGTCATCCGGCCTGGAGACATTATGTCGATTCGCAACGCCAAGTTTCAGGGGAAGCACGGCCCGATGCACGCGAAGTACTCTGCCGAGGTGGGCAAACCCGATCATGTCGCCGTGGTGGCGGAATGGGACGGCACGAAGAAGAAGGTGCGGGCGTGGGAGCAGGGGCGAGAGAGCAAGAAGGTCAAGATGGAGAGCTTCAAGCTGGACGACTTGCGGAGTGGTGAGGTCAAGATCTGGCGCGTGGTGCCCCGGAGCTGGGTCGGTTGGAATAGTCAGCCCTAGTGGAGCTGGAGAAGCAGCGGGACAGGATCGTAGTTGGAGGCGGAGTATTGAGCTCATGGTTGGGCGTGTTGAGGTTCAGTCCAGTGGTGTTGAGAATCCTTTGTACGCAGTTCGAGTTCCCGGCCTGCTTGTTGTGTGACGCGAGTTACTTCTCATAGCATAGTGCACTGTAACTTGCAAGCCGTTTTATATTGTACATGCGTATGCCGACGTTGAAAGCCTGTTCTTTGT
>JALHBY010000133.1:0-174839 GCA_024340155.1 Tolypocladium pustulatum | reverse complement strand
GGGGGGGGCGACCAGTTGGAAGGGGGTCATGAAGGTGACGCGGGTGTAAATGGGGATGGGACAGCCTTCCAATCGTTCTCCAGAGGAGAGAAGTGACAGCGAATCAGAATGGCTTAGGTGGTTGCATCATCTAGCATGTGGACGTGTTGGATCGACGGCGGGTATCTCGTTTATTACCTTCAGATAGAGCGGTGTTTCGACATTAACCGCTCAAGAATCTACATCGCAGAGCTCGTTCGTGCATTAGAATATCTCCATGAGCACAAGATTTTCTTCGACGGACCAAAATCAAAAACGTTCTTTTAAGCTCCTCTGGGCATACTGTTTTGTCGATTTCAGCATCTACCTTACAGCTTCAAGGCAGACGGGCCACAATGCCTCTGAGACAGTAAAGACACTGGCATCACCGGGTCTCGAAGTTGTCTCTGGTGGCCCTGTGTCAGAGTTGGCACTCTGGTGGGCATCAAGGGCTCTTCTCTACGAAATGCTCACAGGACTTCCCCCTTTCTACGAGAGATCTGCGGAAATCACCAGCATCCATCAAGATATCCTGTCACAACCTCTCCACCTTTCCGATGTTCTGGGTCACTCTGCTCAGGACATCCTGAATAGGATGTTTATTAGCCAGCCGGATCACTGATTAGGAGCCAATGGGACGACCGAAATCAAAACCCATGCATTCTTTGATGGCATCGATTGGAAAAAAACTTGCCAGCCGAGAGTATGAGCCCGCTTCCAAACCGTCCCGCGATAGACCTACTTTGAATTACACCAGGGTCTTTCGGCAAGACGCGTATCCAAACCGCTTCGATGAAATCAGACAACCAGTCAGTGAATTTGTTTTTCCCTCAAATCGATCTACTAAAATTGAAATTGCAAAGAATCAAAACCCTTCAGAGAAAGACTTGGTCTTATCTAATAACCACGACGTATCTATTACCACGCCAGGAGATAGAGATGCAACTGATAGAGCATCTACCTTGCCGGAAGCGGCCCATCTTGACTTGTTAAAGCATTACCTAGAACAGTTTAAATAATTTGGTTTATCTATAAAGGCAGCCGAGACTGGAGATCAAGACCTTGTCGGAATATTGGTACATGGCTTAGGACGCGTGACTTATACCAAAGCTGTATGCTGGGCTGTGGACGACTAGTATACTGCCATCACCAAAGTACTGCTAGAAAACGGCGTGAAGCCTGACTTCGAAGCGTTGGATCGACCGCGCCCTCATACGCCCGGTGAAGGTTGCGGCGACTTTGGAGAGCCCTCCTGCCCAATAGGCATTGTACCCTCTTTCGTCCAAGCAGTCTTCCTAGGAAACGTAAGTCTCGTGCAATTACTTCTTGCGCATGGCGCGAACGCCAATAACAGCTACCATGACTTACACCGTAACTCGACATTCGGCCCTCGGAGTCGCGATATTAAGTTAACGTCCGATGCGGAAGAGCTATATAGTTAGCAATGGAGCTAGGACATCGAGACATAGTTCTGTTGCTCCTTTATTCTGGCGCCGATATTAGCCTTCCGCAGCAGGTCTTGGGGTCTGAATGCTGCATGATACCAAGAGAAGTATATCTTAGGGTTACGGCTGATTCGAGGGGGCATTGGCGACGAGGAAGTTGGATCGAGTTAGTAAGGGGACAACAGGTGGTAGGGCATCGGAGCAGAGGCAGGATCAAAGTCGATGATGGAGGGTTTCTGTTGCTATCTAGTAGGATTATCTAGCCTGATCAAGCGTCGAGGGCTTTTTACAGTAAATACCGTAATGTCGTAGACCACGTTCGTGGCTACATGGCTCATTGGGACGTACATAGCGCCTTGCTCCACCACTATGTCGCGTGGCTAGCAGGCGTAACAGTGCTTATACCGTTACGCTTACCACGATGAAGACGAGACTCTTGCCTGTAATACTATCGTTTTAAAACGGCAACCGGCCACCATCTCGTCGGACACAAAGCACGGCGCTCCCGCACACCTCTGCGCGTCTTCGGGCCTGGCGGTCCGGGCAGGCTTGCTAGCGGCAGCGGGTGGTAGCGGCCCGTCTCGCGGGCGGGAGACGAGGCGAGCAGCGAGCTCGCATGCCGAGGGATCGCGCGAATGGGCGACTGACACGCTGCGGGGGTGGGCCGGGCGTGGTGCGCCGATTGGAGAGGGAAGCTTGTGTGTACGAGGCAGGTGGCATCTCGGGGCGCGTGGACTTATCGATCCTTTGGCTGTCGGTGTCGCCCGTAATTAGGTGATGGTGGTCGTTGCTATTCACATGGGTGCCTGTGGGCCAGCGCTTGGGTATTAGACGCTGATAGTTGACTCGATGCTGGCCAGCAGACTTGTCACTTGCATAACACTCTCATCGCGCTCACGCCTCAAAGGCCAGACGTTTTGGAATGACGAGCGTCTCGTGGAAGGGCCCGTCGCAAAGTGAGGCTTCGGCAGCGGCAATGCAAGGAAGGCGACGCTACACACAGCAGAGCGGCACGAGCAGGCCGGGATGCCGCCCACTCGTCTGTATAGGAGGTGAGGAATGACCGTGGATCTGGCTTGGGCGGCGAGATGCAGAAGGAACTTGTTGGCACCCGCGAATACGGGAGCGCTTCTAGAAGGCGCGCGGGCCGCTCCGATGCCCATCCGTCGGGCAGCAACGAGACACAAACAAGCCTCGCCGTCACCACCCATCGCTTCACTCGGTCTCATCATCCCTCCAGCAGGCCACTCGAATCAATCAATCAATCAGCAAACAGGCCTCAGTCCAACAAACGTCATGCCTTGCCGAGGCCAGGACTGGCTTGGCTGTCTGTCTCTCCTGCAGGCCTCGGTAGCTAGCGGGCAAGCCGCGACGTGACGATTCCTCGACTTCCAATCGGTGGTTGAATGTCTGAGACGGCCCGCCGTGCGCCATGATGCCACCAGGGTTGCCGGGTCCCTGTTTCTGGGTTGCTGGCGCCGCGCCAGGCGAGCCTTCGACCGGCGCACAGTATCCATCCATCCATCCAGCTCGCTTCCGCCTCTCCCCGAACAGGTCCGCTAGCGATTTGCACGCTACCGCCACGCCTGAGATCATGGTCTTACTCTGTCTTGTCGCAATGATGTTTGCAAGCATAGTGCGTTTGCTCGTCGGCCAGTGGAAAACAACGACGGATGCTTGCACAGTCTCATCTCGCACGCATCGTTTGCCGTCTGCGGAGCTGGGCGGGCTCCTGCTGTGACGGCCTCGGGCAGAGCAGCGTAGGGAAAAGACGGAAGAGGAGTGCGTGTGTAAGCAATAGCTCCCGACAGCGCAGTCAGTGCCCCAAACGGGCTGGCTTAGCCATACACAGCGGGTTGGTGGCATGCTCCGGCGCAGGGAATCATGCCATGGCGTCGGGAATCAGCAGAGGTCGCTGCGCGCCGGCGCCTCAGTCAATCACCCGCAAGACCAAGAAGGCAGGCTTTTACCTCGCAGTCTTGCCAAGGCGAGTGCGATTATGACCAAATGCGGCCCAACCTGAGCCCCCTTCCTTCACTGGCACCTGTTCCCACGGCGAGCCCTGCGCGTCCGAGGCCCCGTTGCAGGGATCAGGCAGCTAGCTGTCGGCAGGGCGGCCCTGGGGTGCAGCTCCAGGAGTGTCGTCGTCGGCTCCACGCTCGCTGCTTCGCCTGCGCGGCGCGGGTGTTGTATGATGTCCAGTTGCTGATTACATGGCAGCCCTGCCGGTGTGAGTGTGCGCTCTCTCCTCGCTCGTGCTCCCCTGCATGCGCCTTGTCATGGACGGGCTGTACAAAAAGCCTTCGATTCCCGATCCTGTTGTCCGCCCCTTGCGGATATGTTTCCTTGGTACAGATCCTAGCCTTTATTTATATCCGTCCTGGTGTATCGTCCTCGACAGAGCAGCCCCCTTACACCATCGCCATGCTGGCACACCTCCACAGACAGCAACCCGAGGAGCAAAGTAGACCCATTGCAGAGATCCGAGCTTCAATGGCCTCCTGCTCCTCATCATGCTCTTCATACTCGTCATCATCAGCCGAGTCTTATCAATACCTCTCGACGGCACCCACCTCCCGCAGCTCCACCAAGCCTTGTGCCGCAGCAGAACAACGGCCGCGGCGTGAGCAACCACAGGAACAGGAACAGGAACAGCAAGAAGAAGACGACCACCCCCTAACCATCACCTACTTCCCCCCCTCGCTCTCCGCCTCCGTCTCCTCCGTCGACACCTACGACTCCGTCCTCTCCGACCCAGACTCGGACAACCCCCTCGTCGACTCTGACGACAACGAGGAGGCCACGGGCCCCCACGCCATCCGCTTGCCCGCTCCTGGCGAAGCCTCCATCCCTTCGGCCCTTGCCCCGTACCAAGCCCGCCACGCCGCCGACTCGGCCCTCCGGCCCTCGGACCCCTACACCTTCAGCCGCCTCTTCCCGTCCATGGACCGCCTCGCCGTGCGCCACGACGACTCCACCGCCGATGGCAACATGAACTTGCGCGTCGAGACCGTCGTCGCCCCGGGCGATGCCGCCGGCAACGTGCTCGGCCGGACCCGGAGAGCGGCGACGGTGCAGCTCTTCCACCTGCGCATGCACGACCTCGCCCGTCGCGACTTTTCCCTGCGCCGTTACTGCCGCGACTCGGGCCGCGAGGTCTGCTTCTCCAAGCGCGCCTATGCTGCGCCCTCGGCTGCAGCCGCCGCGACGGGGGGCATCTCGCGCTCCATGTCGGCGGCTCTGCGCTCCGTCAAGTCACCCTTTTGCCGCTCCACGTCGTCGATCAACGCCTCGTCCTCCTCTCCGCGCTCCTCGTCGTCCGTGTGCCGTCGCCTTCCCGCCATTGGCGACAGCACCGCGACCGCCAACTCCGCCGCGCTGTCTTCGTCCCGAAGCCGTCGCGGCTCGATCGCCTCGTCCAGCAACTCGCTGTTTGTGAAGCCGTCGCCGCCGGCGTCGTTCCTCGTCCCCACCGACGTAATCAAGCTCGAGTTCGGCAACTACGCGCACGTCGACGTCAGCCGCCGCCATCACGGCAAGCGCTACGAGTTCGAGTGGTGGGGTCGAAACTATGCCTGGCGGCGCGCTGTCGACAAGACTTTCGACACCGTGTCCTTTCATCTCGTGCGTGACGGGCAACACGATTCCATAGCACACATTGTGCCTGAGGTGCGAAGCCCGACCCAGATCGAGGCCGAGGAGCGCGCCGGAGGCTGGATCCCGCCGTGCTACATGTGGATCAGCGACCCGTCCATCGTCGAGGCCGTGACGGATGTGGCCGAGTAAGCTCCCCTCCCCCTTGCATCCAAAGGCAATGGTACTGACGGAAAATTCAGCGTCATTGTTGCCACAGGCCTCATGGCACTCGTCGACGACTGCATTAGGGAGCGATGGCAGACAAAGAAGCCGGCCCCGCTCTTCCCGACCCGGCCCCACATCGGCCACAGCGATGCCGATGGGGATCACCCGAAGACGGGCCTCCGTGGTTTCTTTTCCCGACGACCCTCCACACAGCACTCTCACAGTCCGCCACGATTCGGGCGCAAAGTCTCCATCTATTGAGATCAACACATTCGTCACGACAGTATCACGATGGGCACTACGTTGCCCAAGTTAATGAATCACTGCAAACAGACATGCTTTATGGGCGCATCTTGGACATCTTTTCTTTCCCTTTCAAGAGCATGTAACAACGTCCCTTTTGAGTTCATGCGGGGTCTTGAGGGCATAAAAGACATAACAGCTTGGCATTGCGAGAAGCACACGGCGTTGAAATCAGCATGTGGCGTTATGGCGTGGGTATCCATACGGCGTAATTATAATGGTGACAAAATGGTAATCATTCACATACATTTAGCTGACCTGCCTCAAGTCCTCAATGCCCATGGTTCCGTGCTGCAGGCTGCAAAACTCCGAGACAGCCTCATAACTCCATGCAATGCTCTTCGTGTTCATCACTCATCCATGTCCCAGCCACCATGCCTCCTGCCCAACCAGCTCCCAAAGTCCAGCTTCATCAACAGCCGGTTCACACCTCCTATCCGCCCCGGCGCATAGACTTGGCCCACCGCACTGAATTCGTAGTCGCCAGTCACAGTTCCATCGGCCTCCCATTCCGCTAAAAAGTTCGGATCGCTTTCGAGCGTCCGCAGAGAGCCCACCACCCCTTCTATCGCCTGCCTGACCTTGCTTTCCACTCCGCGCAGCAGCGCCATCACCTCACGTTCCTCTCGCTCCGAGTCCACAAACGCGTCCACCAACCCAGCCTCTGTCTCGAGATCGTCGATAGCCGTAAAGATGAAATGCAATCGATGGATGTGCGAGACGAGGTGGTCAATGTGTACGAGCAGCGCGTACAGTGGTTCAGTAAAAGTGGGTTGTGTGAGAAGCAATCGGTGAACCAGCGTGCGCAGGTAGAGACTGTGAGCAACGGACAAGGTCTGAGGATCATGTGCAGGCCGCTTGTGGCCTGCTTCCACCTTACTCTGATCCGTGGCACTCCATTCGTGCATGAAAATATCTTCGTCCTCATCCTCGCTATCCTTCCGATCGTGAGCTGCGGCATGTTGTGCCGGCGTCGCTGCCCCAGACCGACCACAATCTTGTTGGTCGCGACGCACGTCTTTCCCAGTGAGCCAAGCATTAAAGGTCTCCCACATGCCTTCCACAATCTCCGTCTGGAGGTAGGCTTCCGTCTCGCCCAGGAAAAAGATGGCAGCACTGGCCGTCGTCCATGAGCTCCGCATCGAAGCAGATCGCGCTGACCACCGCTTGCGAAGAAGCACGGCTTGCTCTCCGGCTCCCCGTGGGGCAGGATGGTGTCGCCGCAACGAAGTCATTTTCCACAGGTTCGTCAACCGAATGTGGGCGCGGCGCAAGGATAACAAATATGAGTTGATGCAAGAATAGATTTGGAGGTCGGATGGCGAAATGACCATGTCCAAAGGCGACGGGAGCTCCACAGAGAGCATCACAGGCACCGAGAAGAGCATGGCTTGGAACGGCAATGTCTCCAAGAGGCCGGCAGCCTCCAAGCCTAACCCTTGGTCGCTTTGCATGGGTATCTTGGGCCTAGACTTGGTCAGTTGCAGTCGTAACAGATCGCGAGCCAGTTCCAGCTGCTCGTCCTCGTCAGCATGCTGCCCCTGCATCGAAACTAGGACGGCCCACGTCCTGTTCAGAACAGCAGCGACTTCTCCATCCTTGACTGTCACGTCCTTCATGCCGTCGCCACTTTCGTAGGCGAGGTTGCCCGCCCTTCGCCACCGACTCCGTAGCTTCTCGTCTGCTTCTTGCGTCAGAGCCAGTGCAAACTCTCCACGGCCGAGTAGGAAGAATTCGCGCAGCAGTCGTAGCATCTCGACCACTTTTGCCAGTGGCAATAACTCTTGCAGCGTGTTCTCGGAGAGGGATAGGCGAATCGACGTTATTGTCCGTGCGAAGCTGGCGCTGTTCAGGGGAAATGTCAAACTTCCCAGCTCCTGCAGCTTCGATGAAATGTGATGCAGCCCTCCGACGCCAGAGTTGATGTTGCCCATGGCTCGAACATGGATCAGCGACTTGCCGATAAAGAGCATTGACGACGCGGCAGCCGGCGTGACAAACGATGGCAACCGGTCCGAAATACAAGTGAAGTCCTGCCATCGGTCAGTTCTTGACACAAGTGAGTGAGATGAAGCCTCGCATACCTCTCCGGGCGCTTCTGGCCCCTTGACAAAGAAGTCAGCCCCGCCGAAGCTTGGCAATCGGCCATAGAGAACCCAGGCGGACACCTGCTTCAACCACGCCGTCTCCGCCACCGTTACCAAGCTCAGCGCCGTCTCTAACACGTCCTGATAGCCGCTCTGCAGCTCGGACCTTAGCCGATCAATCAGACTCGCCCCATGACACGCCGCAGCACCCTTCTCCCGCGCCATCATAAACCGCACCGTCTCCCACAGCCACTCCATCCGCCGGGTCCACGGCTGAAACTCGCCCATGACGGCCGTCAATGGCACGATGTTGTACGCTCCCACCAGCGCCGGATCATCCTTCAGTATGCTCTGCTCCACTTCCAGTATCTTTCGCTGGAACGCTGACAGGTGCACCGAGTGAATAGCCGTGGCGACGGCGCGACATATCGTGGACGGATGGGAGGCCGATATTTGTGACGTGTGTCTGATGAGCTTGACGTGGATGTCGCTGACATGCGCGGCGAAGGCTAGCAGCTGGCGCTCGGGAGGTGTGATGCCGGCGATGGCGTGCGGCTCGGCATCGGAGGATTGGAGGAGGGGAGACGGGTGTCCCGAGAGGGAGAGGAGGATTTCGTGCAGCATGGCTGCGTCGAGAGGCGTCTGCGCTGGTTTAGCAAGAGAGCGTATGAATGAAGCGGCTTACTTACTTTTTCTGCGCCCTTCTAGGCCGTATTGCGTCGCCAATGTCTTGTATAATGAGGATTACGACGCCGAGAAGCTCAAATCGACACATGAGGGCGACGCTCCAGCTCGCAGACGTCAGGCTCAGCTGGGGGTCCCGTCGGCTCACGAGCGCGTTTTTCTGCTTGCGTATGGTGTTCTTGAGGCCAAAGGTGCACTCTTACTCGCCAAAGGACGGGCGCTATCAGAGCCAAGGTACTCGCCAGTCGCACCGCAGCCCAGCGACGTCATATCGCAGCTGTAAAGGAGGGTGAAGCTCGGAGCTTTGGCGGGGTGTTCAAGTTCGCGACGCGCGACGTCGGTGTCCCGCGCTAACACGTGACCCATTGAGAGTCTCCCAGTATCGCAGCTTCTCGGTTACCAACATCATCTCTTGCTTCATTTAATGTGAGATGTTCGATTATAGGGCTGGGTGCATACGTAGCGGCGGCCAAGTAGCGCTTCATTAAGATAATCTACAGTCGCAGTGTAGCGCACCCTTCAACGCTTCACCAAATTCAATTACGATGCTGCGACGCCTTGAAGCCAGTGCAGGAGCAACCTAAATTAGGCCTTCACTTCACCGCGCTAGGCCCAGACTGAGCTGCTGACGGCTCCTTCGCCGCCTCCTGGTCTCGAAGCGGTGGTATCAACTCGCTCAGCCCGTGTTCCTCGAGCACCTCTTCTTCTCTGCAGAGACTCTCATCTTGGCGTCGAAAAGAGACGACACGGCCCCGTTGATACAGCAGCATACGAAAACAGTCAGCATTGGTCTCGACGGCTCCAGAACGGACCATTGCCGCAAGTCGACCATGACTCAGAGCAGTCTATACCCTGCTCTAATGGCTACGACAACCTCATGTCTGGATCAAAGAAATGAACTCCTCTCTGACTGCTTTTGGGGATGTTCTCCGACATTGTCCCAGAGTGCAGTCTTTCAGGCTCGAGGCGCGGCGCGAGCAAACTATATACTATCACCTGATAATTCGGTCTGTGGCCAGCCTTGTCTGCGTCAGCCACCTGGTATGCCCGAAAATCGATACTGGGGACGTAGAACTTCAATCGTCAATGCCTCTACACCTTGCTCTCAAAAAGATTGTCTGGTCAGATTTACAGTCCCCGGCCTATTGTCGTCCTTGACATTGGTCTCTTTGGCAGCCTCCCTCACGGTTCGACTATGAGTGGGTTCGTGCCCACAGAGACGCTGATGACCAGTGAATACCGGTTGTTGTGTTGAAGCTATCCCCTTGTTGATTTACGATTCTGCCTTGGAAGTGATATAAGTTGATGTTACTCCTGTCTCTGTCACATACGACCATAGCCGCAGGAGAATTCAGGATCCCGTTTGCTCTCCTAAAGACAAGCCTGTGAGCGGCAGATTAGTAGTTGGGTCGGTGACGACCAGCGAACACCGGCTGTTGTATGTAATTATATTTTTTGCAATTTTTGCCTCTTGAAAGGCCCTCAGGTGGCGGGAGATTATGATGTTTATACAGGTATATGTAGTTTTGGGCCAACATGAACCAACATGCAAACCCCGCCAGAGTGGCTTTCTTTTTGGGGCGGCCTGTAGAATGTGGCACCCCTGCTGGGGAATCGGCGCCCTTCAGCCGACACTTCAACGCTTTCGCTACCGCATGAACATGGTCTGCACTGAAGTCTGGGACGCGCCAGCAACAGCTGATCTTCTCCGACTCGAAGACGTGGTTATCAGTCCACAGAGGAGGACCCTGGTTCGACCCGTCGTACATCTGTTCGACCGGCGTCACGACATTCGTGACCGGCTTCACGACACTCGTTGCCGACATGGAACAGCGCGCGAGACAGCTGGCACATCGAATGGCGAGCCCACGAATCGTCCGAGTCTTGTCGCCCGGGCTTCACGGCGGGAGCATGCTTTCGTTTGATGCTCTGACGGGGCGCCAAATGCGACTCCCTGCTACTGCAGCGTGGGATGCAGACGGCGACGATGTGGATGGCGAGAGGGTCAGCGACGATCTTTCTGGAGATCTCTTTGGCGAGGATGACTCCTCAACGACATCTGAGGAAACGTTGCCAGGAGCATCAGAGGTGAACTTGACGGGGTAATAATAGAGTGCCGAGTAGCTGCTCCGTAGCCGCGCGCTAGGTCAAACTAGAAAGGCGATCAGGGTTGGAGCATCTGGCGTGAGGGCCCCCCGCTGCTACAGGCCAATGACGTCGTTGAGGGGCAGCGAGAGGCCTCATCCAGGCGCTTCGACGGCCAACCGACACGGCCTTGGATGGAGAATCGCCACCTCGTCAGCGTCTACGTCCGCAGCTGCAGCTTTATTCTTAAAATTAACCTCTTTGGCTTCCGACGGAGGCTACTCAACCTGGCATTCATCGTCGCGCAAGATCTTCATCAACCTCACAGAAGTCAGGACTCTGCAACACCCGTAACCCCACCAACCTCGCCCCGCGTGCTGTGACACCCACATCAGCTGCTTCAGAACGAGGGCTTGACATCGCGGGCTGCGTCTCTGATTGGGATTAAATTGCCCAGCATGGCTTCAGGACACAACGTATGTTCCTCGACTGGATTTCGTCTTCGGCTAGCCAACTGACAGCCCTCAACAGGACCCCAAGCTGCTATACTTTGTCGAGGGCATCAAGGCCTACCACCTCGCCAATGGCAACGAGCAGTTGTTGACGCCAAATGGCCCCCAGACGCTGTCGCTGCTCATGGTCCCGACCTCATCGGGCTTCGCTGATCCCTCCGGCATCGATTCCGGCGAGCAGGACTTTTATCTGCACCTCCATCTCCCGCCCGAGCTCGACTTGCCCTTGCCCGCCACCACGCAGATCTACCACCAGCCCCCAACCAGCTATCTGATCCCACGCTGGGATCTTGGACCCGACAGCGGCGCCTTTACACGCATAGAGTTCCCTGCCCTCGGGAGCAGGCCCGGCGTGCAAGAGGACGTCGACACTTTTGAGACGATCCTGGCGCAGTGCACCGCGTTCCTCGAGCGCGCGTCGGCGCCCAAGCCGAGGCAGTCCAAGGCCGCCGAGGCCAAGGCAAAGGAGGCGGCTGGCGAGGAGCTGCCGCCGTACAACCCAGCCGACTTCACCACGGGCGAGGCTTACGTGCAAGGCAGCGCGAGCTCCGGCAAGGGGGGCAGGATTGTGCTTGTGGATGAAGAAGATGGCAGCGTCATTGGCGAGCTTGGCGACGGCCATCAGCTCATCGAGGATGGTGCTGTCCGGCCAGGTTCAAAAGGTACGCTTCTCTACGAAACCGCTTGCCGTGACGAACTGCTGCTGAAGATGGTCAGACCCCGTCGAGATTGCTCTGCCATTAAATGAAGCCGAAGCCATCGCCGTCCAGCCCATGCTCGTCGAGGACGAGATGCATCCCGCCTACAAAAAGTCAACCATCATCAACACAGCCTCCAGAGCATCCCGCTTCCTCATCACAACGTCCGACTACGTTTCCAAAACGCTACAGTCCCAGGCCGATGGCTTCACCAAGAGTACGCAGCCCGTCGCGAAGCCTGTGACGTTCAACCCGACGACGCATGCGCACATCCGCCGCATCAACCAGTTCTCCACCCAGGCCGCCGGGCTATCGGCATCGACAATCGGCTCCATCACCAAGGTTGCGCAGAACTTTGGCGCTCACGTCACCAAGCGTAAAGACGGCAAGGCTAGGGGCTACGACAAGGACGGCAACCTCATTGAGAGCTACAAGCCGGGCGTCTTGAACAAGAGCTTGATGGCGTTCAACACCGTCGTAGACGGCATGGAACAAGCGGGCCGGAACCTGCTCACCGGCACATCGTCGAGCATGACCACGGTTGTCGGTCATCGCTGGGGCCCTGAGGCTGCCGAGGTGTCGAGGAATCTGGGTGGCGGCGTCAAGAACGTAGGTCTCGTTTACATTGATGTCACAGGCGTGTCGCGCCGCGCCATCGTCAAGGGCGTCGCAAAGGGCATGGTGGTGGGCAAGGTCAAGGGCGGCGGCCAGATCGTCGTTGGTGGAGGTGATGACGGTGCCACAGCCTCGGAAGGCAATGGGAGTGGCAAGCAGGCTCAAGGCACGCAGCGAGATGCCACGAGCGCCGCCAGTGGATTTGATCCCAACGGAAAGAAGCCGGCATCGTAGATTGGGCTGACAGTAATGAGAGGGATGATGAATATGAATTGATGCAGGATACTTGCGCGGAATGATGAATATGAAACTCCTGTTGCCGTTTTAACTTGCAAATTTGAGCGTTCTACTACATGTCTGAAGAATGCAACGTGGAATGATGTGTGCAATGGTAGATGAGGCATCTCAACCTTTCACCGTCAGGCCTCACGTTGCCGCCCCTCATGTCTCGTGGCTTCCCAACGAGACGAGACGTGATGCACCTGGAGAGAAAAAAGCGAAACGGGGGTTAAGGGCCCAACTAATACATGTACAAAGCGGACCAGAGGCTTGCATAAACGAATCGCCCAACATCAAGCGATTATTTCGGTAGACTAAATCGTCTGTTGCCTACGTCAGAGTAAGACTTTTGGCAACTGTCTCCCAGCCATTGCAACATCATGTACGGCCGACACGTAGCTGGCTCCGCAAACACGCGCCAACGCCAACATATGCATCTCTGGTAATCATGTGCTTGCAGGAATACCTTCGTCTACCCCTGAATCACCTCTGCCAAGTCACCCACTCAATCTCAGTCCACCTCCGAAACGACTTTACCGCTCTGTTCACTTCCTTCGCTAACTCTGCCATTATCCGAGCGCGTGCTCCAGTCTTCACCCCGACTTCTGCTCCCTTCATCACTCCTGCTCACGCTTCTGCTCATTCTCTTACCCCTACTTCCGTTTGTACTCGTGCTCCTACCGTTACTGCTGAAACTTGGACTACGGCTTGCAACAATGCTGCTCGATCTCTCACTAGGATCAATATGCTCGTCACCGAAAGTTATCCTGAGGCGGCCTGGCACGCGCTCCGGCACTACGCCAACATCGAAGACATCAGCAAACCTCGTTCCACAAGTAATGTGTCTTGCCAAGGGTTGCATCAAAGAAACTCACCTGTTTCCGGCTGAGTCCCCTTGAAGTGGTTCTCCTCGGCATCTGAGCTTCCCTCGTAGTCGTCGACTCTCGCACTTTTCGATAACACTGAGCCCTTGTCCGTGTCGCTCCCGCCGCCATCCTCATTTTCGCTGGACACACTTGCAGGCGCCGGTGCCCACTCTGTCACTACTATGCCGTGCTCACGCGTCCATTTTTCTAGCGCTTTCTCCTTGGTCTGACGACGATGTCGAAGCCTGTCCGTCTCCTTTTCCAGCTTTTTTGTGGCCTCTTTTTCCTTCGCGGTACGCCGCTGCAATCGCCTAGTCTCCTTGTAGTCTCGCTCAATCTGTTGACGCATGCGACGGAGTCTGGGGTCCTCTTCTTTGTACGTATTTTTCGTTGCACTGCGCTCCTGGTTGCCGCGGCTCACATTCTCATTAAGATGCGTCTCTCCCCGGTGGCCCGACCTGTCCCTCCGCCAGTCCCTGTAGGACATTGCCTTGTTTGCCGGGTTGGCCCCATCTCTCTTGCTGTCGTCAGCCACTATGACTGTCGGCCGTCGCATCGCCCGTAACGGGCCCATGCCTTCGCGCACCTGTAGCATCGCCGTCTCGGCTCTGGCCTCATACACCTCCTTTTCGCGAGTTTTCGGGGTCAAGGCTCGGAGGATCTTGCACTGCACATACCATTCCCAGGATCTCTCGCCGCCCAATCCGCCGATCATCTCGCCGCCCATGAGAATGTCTCGGCGCAGTTGTTCGCGGTCTTCGGGGGTCGTGGCCACCATATACCCGAACAACTGCAACCGGCGGACCTTTGCCACGCTCCCCGCAGACTTCCACAGCCGCTCGAGCTTCTTTAAGACAAAGTCCGCGCTTAAGTGGCCCTGATACATCAGCTCCTGAAGACATGCCGCCTGCATCTCGACATCTCCCAATGTCTTTGCCACGTCCAATACTTCTTCTGTTATGGACGTCTCAATCTCATCATCAGAGTCAGTTTCGCACGGCCGCCATATCGGGACCTCATCTTCGAAAGGTGCATACATAGGCAGTTGCTCCGCGGGGAAAATGTGTGAAGAGAAGCTCAAATCACCTCTTCGGTGGTCCGGGAAAGATATCATCTTATCCCTCGCCTCTGGGTCCGCAATTTCCGCCAGAGTATCTGCCATGGCAAAGCGAAGGCATGGACGGCAATGATACATCTCTTCATTTTCTTCGTTGTCCTTCACCAGGGTATGAAGATCCTTTTCGGCAAAATCCAGGCATTGTGTTCTAATTGATCTGTCCGGCGATTGTTGTGTGAATGCCAGCGCGAGATGAGAAAATATGTCGACGAGGGCGTACAATGAAGACTCATCTTCAGCGTACCAATCATCATGTAGGCGGTAAATGAGCGCCTCTGCAGAGGTCTTGGACGTCTTCAAGTCGATGAGAAGTTTCAAAGCTTCTTCCGCACCGAGCGCCATGTCAAGCTCCACCAAGAGGTCTCGAAGCTCCCAGATGAGTTCCGTCGCCAGTAGGTGCTCGTAAAGCTCACGCCATTGATAAGGGCCTACCCCGATCGGACCCAATTCGCCGGTGGATAGACTGATTGAATGCGCCAGTATCTGCATCTGCTGCGTGTAAGTCGCTACTGAGCTCAATGTGACTGTCGTGAGCATCGCCTACCTCTGTAGAGTCGAGCTGCGGCCAACTTTTCTGAAGCAGATCGAAAGCGCGCTCGAGCAGCATCGACGTGTCTTGCAGCACAGGAAGGTCCAACGCACTCTCAACCTCGGCCTTGTGGAGGAGAATGTTCCAGCTCAACTGCAGCGGCTCCACTGACGGCTTGGGCGGATACTTTTGGGCGAGGCTGGCGAGCTCGTGGTACTGCTTGGCTTCGAGAAGACACTGACCGTGTTGGACAAGCACGTACGTGTTATCCAGAAAATGCGCAAGATGATCTTCAAAATGCGCAAGGGCGGCGTCAAAGTGCCCGAGCCTCCGCAGCTTCGAATGCTCCTCGAGCACGCCTTGCAGATCGTCTGCAGTGTCAAGCGACATGTGCACGGTAACATCTTGCGGCGCCAGCGGGTTCAGGTGAAAGCTGAGCGGCTTCTCGGGCTCCTTAGAATCCGCTTTGTCCTTGCGCACATGCTCGCGCCTTGCTGACCAAGGGCTCTTGTCTTTAAGTGCGACTTCGATGTCACTGATGTCAGTACTGTCCGATACGTCGTACCTGTTTTTGGGTCTGACATTGATGACGTATGACTCGTCAGTCCTCTTGTTGGCTATGTTTGCTGAAGTTGCCGCTGTTTGCCCCGGTCCAAGGTCGGATGCATATACGCTCCGAGGGCGTGGCGGTCGGTAATAGTCTTCAGGCACAGGGTCGCGACGAGGCTTCATTCTCTGCTTCGACGTCTTTTGAGACTGCCCCTCGGGCGAGGTCTCATCATCTGGCCCGCCTCGGAAGACATTGTTGTTGATGACGATTGGGGTGTGCGACCGAGGATCAGCAGTAGTCTGCTGGACTGTTGGATGGCCTGATGCAGCCGGGTATCCATACGGATAGATTGATGGATAAGGGTGGTAATACCCGTAGTAGGAGGAATTCGGGTACGGCGAAGCTTCCGGGTAGTGGGAGCTCCCAGGTTGGTGTGAAGTCGCAGTGTGCCCGTAGGGCATGGTCCCGTAGCCTGGATCCTCTGACGCCTTTTCTGGCTGAGAAACGGGGACGGGAGCGGGCACATACTGCCCCAGTTGTCCAGACGCGGGATATGAAGACTGGCCGTAGACGTCATTCCACAAGTTCTCCCGCGGGGGTTGTGGTGGTGGTAGTGACAGCGGTGGTGGTGGTGGTGACGGCGTCAGCGGTCGGAGGACTCGCGCTCGCTCTCGCCTCTGCGACTCTGCTTGCAACTTGAGCTCTTCGCCTGGATTTTGAGCATCGTGACGCGACGGCTCAGGCACACGGGGGCTCTTGTGCCTCGCAGACGGTCTGGCATCATAACTGTCCATGCTACCACCATTGGTGTTGCGCCTACTGTATCGACAAGGAGACGGCGAAGCAGGGCCAGAGGACAAAGAAGCAGTTGCATCGAAGTGTATAATATGAGCTCACTCAGCCCCGTCCCCCAGAACAGCTAGGCTCTCCCCAAAGAAGGCTCGCACAGCCGCTCTGTAGGCCGAGGCTGCATGAAAGTGGCTCAGAGCTGACGACCCCTGCCTCCCCCGTCGGTCCGCCTCGTTCTACTGGCCGGAGCTGCATCGCAAGCGCCTCACGCTGCAGCTCGAGGCCGCCTGTTAGGCAGCCTTAAAACCGAGAGAGTTCCCAGCCCGCCTCGCGGCTCGCTTACTGCTTGTCTTGCGCTTCGCATGCTCAAATACAGCGGCTTTTCCGCCTCCAATCGCACACACACAAGGCACCGCCGGTCGCAGCAGTCGACTCCGTGGCTATGAGCCGGCCCGCGGTCCCACTTACACGGCCTCGCTCGGCGCGGGGGCCGCCGATCCAGGTCCGGCGCTTTGGGCGCAGCGACTTTGAGCGCTTCGACGAGGAGGCCGCGCGCGGCTCGCACCTCTGCGTCGGGTCCGCGAGTATCGGCAAGGTCGACATCGACTGCAAGTACCACTGGAAAAAGGCCCAATGGGGTGTGCTGGGCAACGACAGGCACCCGGCGGGCATCGTGTACATGGACATCACCTTCAAGCAGCCGCACGGCTACTGGCTCGAGTGCGCGAGCGTCTTCATCACCCTCAGCGAGGACACGACCTCGTACGCCCTTGTCGCGCCGCAGAAGTGGAAGCAGTCGCGGAAGAAGCGGATCGGAGGCTCTTCCAACCGCGACTACGACGTCCAGCTCACCGAGCACTTCGGCCCGCGCTACCTCACCGGCAGCCCGACGACCGCCTCGGAGAACAAGGCCACGAAATTCACACCCAAAGTCGACGTTGCGGGCGTTGGCGTCGGCGGCGTCGGCTTCGAGTCGAGCACTTCGCGCCAAAAGGAATCGCGATGGGTCTTCCGCGGCCTCGTCGGCCGGCCCAAGGACGGTTACGGCATGCGCACGCTGCAGTGGGAGCTGAGCGAGAACGCGCTCGACCCGGACCAGGCGCACAGCCAAGAGTATCACACAGCCTTTGCGTTTGAGCACAGCGAGCGGCCCGTCTTCATGCGCGTCGAGGTCGAGGGCAAGTTGCGCAGCCTGGGCCGCCAGCTCAAGCACGACTGGCTGACGTTTTCCTCATGGTCGCGCCGGGGGGACAACTCGACGCTGACGCTCATGGACTTTAGCCGCGGCATGGTCTTTGACAAGAGCCTCGACGCGCTGGCCTACGGGCTAGACAAGGCCATGCAAGAGCAAAATGTGGAAAAGGGGCCCGTGGAGATACCAGACCCAATGCCCGCGCTGTTTACGCCGGATCATGCAGGTCAAGCACTGGGGAGGCTTACACCGAAAATGCCTCCATCAGGGAGAGTTTCACCGAGCGTGAGTAACCGAGTAGACGACAAGATGCAGACGATAATGGAAGGGGAAGGGGGTCGCGTCGAGGGCCTGCAGGACCCCATCCTGATGCGCCTCGACAGACGGCTTCGCAACCGCCGGGCCAACGGTGGTCTGCATGCCCATGTTCGGCTGCAAGAAGAAGAAAAAGACCGCCCCCCTGTCCCCGATGCACCGCAAGACGAAGATACAGTACCTACCGCCATCGGCTGCGAGTCGTCGGACGGCTCCGAAAACGACGCCGACAACGCAGTCAACGAGCTGCTCAAGATCCCCGCCATCCTGTTCATCCTCAAGCTTGTGGCCATGATTGCCCGCTACTTCAGCAACCTGCCACCACCGCCTCGTCACCCAAATGCAGACCAGCACGAGGTGTGGATGGCGACTAGGGAAGCAGAGGCGGAGTATAACTTTGCCTCCAAGTTGCTAGAGCCGAGTTCACCATTTCAGTTTCGCCGCCGCACAGGCGACAAGACGATGCCGGTCCTATCTAGGACCTTGCTGCGGCCGCGAGAGATGGAACGGCACCCCAGGAATAAGGTGCTGGCTCCGAGCCCCCCAAGCCGCATCAGCAGCTGGTAAGCATGATGGTACGGTTCCACGAGATACGTAGCCGTGGTCGTGGCGTAATCGGAATTGGCGGCGTTGGTGCATCATCATGAGTTCTTCTGAAAGTAATGAATAACGATAACCGTTCATTTTTGGGATTCGCAGAGGATGTCATTTCATGATGATCTGATGGGTCATTTTTGCAGGCCTTGAGGGGGGAACAAATCCACGGACATCCTGAAAACGAAGTGCAAGTGTGGTTGTTCTCGAGCTTACCGTCGCCATCGACAAAGCATGAAGCACTTGTAAGAGTGTAGAAAAGAATTCATTGAGCCCTTTCACGAATCCTTTCTGTTTCATACTCGTCCCGGTATACTCGTGATGTGCGCCCCAGACATACCTCCACTCTAGGGTAAAGAGTAAAAAGTCGGGCTGCAACGAGGCCTCTTCTTGATCAATCTGTTCCCAACAGCCATTTCATCGGTGGCACATGCTCGCGTGAAAAAGGAAGAAGAGGTCAGTGGCAAGAGGCAACCAAGGCAGCTTCACCCTCTACATGCCTGCCCTACCCACGCGCGATTTTCCAGATGCAAGTCAGATGCATCGAGATTGCCTTTCATCCTGCAGCTTGACGGGCGGGGCGCGGCTTCAACCGTCATTAGTCCGCACAGGGCCGTCGACGTCAGGGAGCCCATAGCATCAGCCGAGTTTCAGTCAAACGTTGCACAGCGTCGAGTCGCGGACGGCACAGGGCGACAATTCCACGGGACACTGATGAAGCCGTCACGGAGCGAAACGACGCTGCATCAGAGAGCTTCGCTGTTCCATCTGCAAGGGCTGCAGACGCAGGCAGCATTTGTGGCGGATGCGGTTACACACGGTCTATAAGGCAAGGTACCCAACTGGCGAGGTCCTTGCAGCCTTGACACGTAATTAACTCTCTGAGAAAGTCGTACGAAATCCGCATCAGTTCCGAGTGCTTGGCTGTGCCTGAAAGGGGCATCCGTGGCGCGCTCCCCTCACACCGGCATCGTCATCGATGCCCCCGACTCCGCACCGGCCTCCAGACATGTTTCCGGCACGGCGCTGTTCCTGCCAGGCCCCCTCTCAAGCCGCGATATTCACGCAGGAAGTTACAATACGGACTTCGACGCGGGATTCCGCAGCGACACGCCCTTGACAAATCCGACTGCCCGTGCCGTGCCCCCCGACGAGCCGGCCTGGCCCTGGCATCGCAGATCCCGCAACTGCTGACCTCGACGCATATCTGCAACGGCTTTCTCCATGGCAGACACCGGGCCAGCCAGTGGCGTCGGCCCTAATCTAGATGAAGGCTGAACCCGATGGGGCCCCCTCCACCATGCAGCTGCGCTGCCCTGAAGTGACGCTATGCCGCCTCTTTCTCGTCCTTGATGCCGCCTGCTTACACCTGCACTACGCTGGGGGCGCGGCCCGCAGACCCCATGATTCCAAACTCCTGGCATTAGCCGCCTCACGGAACCGACCTGGCCTCCCCGCACGGTTCCTGAAGATTGCTTTGCCCTGGCAAACCCGTTGGGCCGTTCGGAGCAGTTCGCGCCAGCATGTGAAGCTGAGCTTTGATTCCACGCGCCTGTATTGCAAAGGGCGTCCCCGCGGCTCCCGAATCGCCACTCAGCGCGCGGCGAGGCTTTGGGTCCTGAGCCTGTCGTGAATCTTACTGTGCTCGTAGGACCCCCATCGCTTTATCATGACGACGAAAAGTGGCGCCCGCCGCCGACTATGTTTAGCTGTCGGCAGTGGGCCACTGGCCCCCCTTCATCGCCATAGCTTGATGTGGAAACCGGGTATGACGAGAAGCTGTCCCCATGCAGATGGATCAGTTCTGTAACTGTGGTCCAATGGTGGCCAACGGTTTGCCCAGCTCGACGTCAAATAGCTCATATGCGGCTGGTTGTAGACGGACGGAAGGGTCGGGGCTAGACGGAGCATGGCCTTTTGAGCTGTTGCATGCCTCTTGCGTACCATATGTACTCGAGTTTCCCATCTCAACATCGTCTCAATCCCATCTCAAACATCGAACCTCAACGTCGAACCAGCCCACAAAGACAAAGTTGCCGAGCTGCACGTATTACATTTGTGTCTCGCCTACCAACTACACATACATTCGCCCGTCATGCCCGCCGCCAAGGAGTCCATCCTTGGCCACGACTTGCGCCAAGTCGTGGGCAAGCACATTGCTACTAACAAGCAGCATCACCAACAACAAAAGCAAGAGCAACAGCAGACCCAACAATCACAGCCGCAGCTCGTCGACATCATCGACATTCGCAGCGACAAGGTCGAGATCAATCTGAAGGACGAGGTCGCCGCCCAGCTCAACCCCGAGGACGGTGGCGTACGTAGACTGCCCACTTTGCTGCTGTACGACGAACGAGGCCTGCAGCTGTTTGAGGATGTACGTCGTCCTGTTCTCTCGCCCCCCATTGCCCCCTGAAGAAAGAAGCGAAGAAGAAAAAAAGAAGACCACGGCGAAGACTCCCCGTGTCCGTATCCGTTGCGTCCCGTTCCGTTCCGTTCCGCTCATACCAACCCCAGATCACGTATCTGGACGAGTACTACCTCACCAACTATGAAATCGAGCTGCTCGGCCAGGCGAGCGCCGAGTTGGCGGGCCGCATTCCGGCCGGGGCCATGGTGATAGAATTGGGGAGCGGGTCAGTCGTTGATTTGTTGCGCCTGGCCCTCTGTTTGTAGAATTGCTCAAGAACTGACATGGTGACCGCCTGGCCTCCAGTAACCTGCGCAAGGTCTGCCTCCTCCTGCAGGCGTTCGAGGACCAGGGCAAGCCGATTGACTACTACGCGCTCGACTTGTCGCAGCAGGAGCTGGAGCGCACGCTGGCGCACGTCCCAGACTTCAAGTACGTCTCGTGCCACGGCCTCTTGGGCACCTACGACGACGGGTGCGAGTGGTTGAAGCAGGCCGACCTGGTGAACAGGCCCAAGTGCATCCTGCACCTCGGATCTAGCATTGGTATGGCGCCCCCGGCCGGTTGAGAGGATTGGCGTTTGCTCGTGCTAATTGCTGCTGCCAGGCAACTTTCAACGCGACGAAGCCGCCGACTTCCTGCACGACTTTGCCGACCTCTTGCAGTCTGAGAATGATGCAATGATTGTCGGCGTGGACTCGTGCGACGACCCAAACAAGATCTAGTAAGCTTGCGATTACACGTTACATCTGATGGTTTATCATATTAACAAGGCCTCCAGCCGCGCGTATAACGGTCAGTTGGCACGCCCTCGATTTAAACTCGCATTTATACTAACGCAGAGCGTTTTTAGACAGCAAGGGCGTCACCCACCAGTAAGGAAACCTCACATCACTTACATGTGCTTTAGCCCCTGCATGGTCCGTACTGACGACACAGATTCATTCTCAATGGCCTTCTGCACGCCAATGAGATATACGGCGAGCAGATCTTCCACCCTGACGAGTGGAAGGTCATTGGCGAGTACGTATACGACGACGAGGGCGGCCGCCACCAGGCGTTCCTCTCTCCCCTGCGCGAGACGACCGTCCTCGGCTCCGTCATCAAGCCGCACGAGCGCATCCAGATCGAGCAGAGCCTCAAGTACTCGCCCGTCGGCTCCGAAAGGCTGTGGAAGCAGGCCGGCCTGCGCGAGGTCGACGTCTGGAGCCGCGGCAGCGAATACGGTACAGCCTCCCTGACGATCATGACGAACACGATGAGATCGACTAATCAGCGTCAGGCCTTCACCTGCTGCAGCGCGCACCGCTGCCCTTTAGCAAGGTCCCAGCCATCTACGCCGCCAGCCCGCTGCCCGCGATGCGCGACTGGGAGGCCCTCTGGTCCGCCTGGGACACCGTCACCAAGGGCATGCTCCCACCGCAGGAGCTGACCGAGAAGCCCATCAAGCTGCGCAACGCGTGCATCTTCTACCTCGGGCACATCCCGGCCTTTCTCGACATCCAGCTCACCAAGCGGATCCCCGACGCGGCGGCCACGGAGCCCGCATTCTACCACGGCATCTTCGAGCGCGGCATCGACCCGGACGTCGACAACCCGTCGCAGTGCCACGAGCACTCGGCCATTCCGGACGAGTGGCCCCCCGTCGACGAGATTGCCGCCTACCAGGGCCGCGTGCGGGAGCGCCTGCGCGGCTTGTACGCCGGCGGGCCGCAGACGATCCCCCGGAGCGTCGGGCGCGCCATCTGGGTTGGCTTCGAGCACGAGCTCATGCACATCGAGACGCTGCTGTACATGATGCTGCAGAGCGACAAGACGCTGCCGCCGCCGCACACGGCGAGGCCCGACTTTGAGCGCATGGCGGCCAAGGCGTACGAGGCGAGGGTGCCCAACGAGTGGTTCGACATCCCGGAGCAGACCATCACCATCGGCATGGACGACCCCGAGGATGGAACTAACCCGGATCGTTACTTTGGCTGGTATGTCGACACTCTTTGCTGTTCCTGACCCTCGTGTTGATCGTTGGCAGGGACAACGAGAAACCGGCGCGCAAGGAGACTGTCCACGCCTTTCAGGCAAAGGGCCGCCCCATTACCAACGAAGAGGTACAGTCCATCGCCCTCATGTCGAGTCATCCTGCAGCCATATTCTGATCGCAGTAGTACGCGCAATACATGTACAGCGCCAACATCGACACCATTCCGGCCTCTTGGTCCTGCGTCGCCTCTGACGCTCCCAACGCGGCCAATGGCAATGGCAACGCCGACGCCAACGGCCATGCCGCTGCGCCGCTGCCAGAGTCCTTCCTCCAGGGCAAAGCTGTCCGCACCGTCTACGGCCTCGTGCCCCTCCGTCTCGCCCTCGACTGGCCCGTCTTCGCCTCGTACGACGAGCTCGCCCGCTGCGCCACCTGGATGGGCGGCCGCGTGCCCACGCTCGAAGAGGCCAAGAGCATCTACGCCTACGTCGATGGCCAGAAGGAGCTCTCGACTCGAAGCAAGCTGGCCAAAAAGGTCCCTGCCGTGAACGGGTATGCACATACCATAGACCCATCCGCTTTCCCCTGAGAGTACCGACTGACGTGCGTGTTCTAGTCATCTCGTCAACGACGGCGTGGAGGAGACGCCCCCATACGGCGGGACATCCACCGTCGAGGACAGCTCACCCGAGCTGTTCATCGACCTCGCCGGCGCAAACGTCGGCTTCAAGCACTGGCACCCCGTGCCCGTCACCGCCCGCGGCAACACCCTCGCCGGCCAGACCGCCATGGGCGGCGTCTGGGAGTGGACCAGCTCCCCGCTGCGCCGCCACGCCGGCTTCGAGCCCATGCCGCTGTACCCGGCCTACACGGCCGACTTCTTCGACGGCAAGCACAACGTCGTCCTCGGCGGCTCGTGGGCCACGCACCCGCGCATCGCCGGCCGCAAGAGCTTCATCAACTGGTACCAGCGCAATTACCCCTATGCGTGGGTGGGTGCGAGGTTGGTGAGAGATGTCCAGTAGCCTGTTTAGGGGACAATGTAGCTTGTTGACGGGCGACGACATAAGTTGAGAAGACACAAAAAATTGATTAGGATACGAACTGGGACAGAACGAAGGACGGCGAGGAAGAGAGCAGAGCGTGGATTTGGGGTTCCATCTGTCGTTGACCGAGTGTGCGCCTTGGGCAATTCGCCCGACACTCCATTCTCTCAAATGTCGCATGTATGCTACACACCTAAGGACGCTCACTTGAGGGGTCATTTCCCAAAATAACGTTCATTTGACGATTTGCTTGTGTGTCTATTTGGTCATTGCGCATAACTCAGAGCGGCATTGCCGCGAATCGTCCATGTATTGGCCGTCGGCCGGGCGGAGATCATGACAAGTATGTTGGTCTTACAGTCGCCGCTCAAACGCCTCCTCGTAACACGGTGAGGAGAGCGAGCATCCCCATACCCAGTCCAAACTCCTTGTCGATTTGCACTCAGGTGGTCACCAAGGAGCATCACATCCCGAGGAGTCACACCATGAAAGCCTCTGCGGACTGAGCGGCGTAGCTTGCCAGGCCAGGTGCGAGCCGTCCATGACCTAGGAAACAAATTTGGATCCTGCCGACTCGCCACCAACGCAGCGCTTTGAACATCTCACTTCAATCACCCGTTGAGACTGCCGTAGATGTCGAGGAGCTGCTCAAAGACGTAGCCTGGCAGCTGGACGCCGTTTTCTGTCACCAAGTTGGTGATGAGCTCCGGAGGCTGCGAAGAATCAGAGTCAGAATGAGATGCAGGGACATGACAGCAGCGTTGTGTGGATATGACTCACGGTATAGTCGACCATGTCCCGAGGCTGCTTGCTGTCGCCATCGGTGCTAAAGTCCAGAAGCTCCTGCTTGAAGCCAAGGTCGCGCTGGTCGAGGGGGAATTTGCGCACAAACTTGTGCGTTTCGGCGGCCACGTAAAAGGGAATCTCGGCCTTTGACGCCAGCTGGGCGATCTGATAGGTGCCAATGCGCGAAATGATGCCACCATTCTGCGTGACGGCCTCGGCACCGACAAACACCATGTGGACCTGTCGCAGCAGCCCCATGACATGGGCCACAGCCGCCTCGGGAATCTCGGCGACAGGAATGCCCATCTGGCGCAGCTCCTTGACGACTTGGTTGCTCTCCTCAGCCCGCGCCTCGTCGCGCACATAGACGACTCTGAACTTGGCGTTGAGGCTCTTGGAGGCGCGCTCCAGCAGCCCCGTCACGGGCCTCGAGGCGCCGTGCGTCAGCACACACTTGCCCTCGCCCACGAAGCGCCATCCCGCCTCGGCGACGCCGTTGCGCGCGGCAATGGCCCTCGCGGCGAACAGGCGGCCGTTGCGCAGCAGGTGCTGGCGCACGGCGTCGAAGCTCCCGTCCTGCTGCTTAAGCGAGGAGACGAGGTACTGCAGGAAGAGGTCGGTGCCGGCGGTGAGGGGCACGGGGTTCGCGACCGAGGCCTTGAGGTGGTCGGAGTGCATCTTGACCGTGTCGAGCGTCTCGTACACGGTCGTCGAGGGGACGGTGTTGAGGAGGGCGATGAGGGACTCGATGGCGGCGACGGGCTTGGTCAGCTCGGGGTCCGAGGCGAGCAGATTGCGGTAGGTGGAGACGATGCTGCAGGGAGCGGTGGGTCAGTACTGCTTCATTTCGGGTGAAGAGGTCGTGGGAGAGAGGAGGCGAGGCGACTAACTCGAAGCTGGATGATGAGATGGAGTGTTTGCGAATGGGCAGCTCGGCAGAGGGCGCCGTCTGCGCCGCAGCTACAGCGGCACGTCAGCAACGAGAGCCTCGTGGCGTCCGAATAGGAGGGGGCATACCAGTAGCCGACTCGGCGGCAGCCATGATCGACATCGGGATTGCGCTCGTCCGACGAGGTGTTGGCGGTGATGCGGTGGGATGCAGCGACAGAGATGGAGTCGTGGAGTCGTAGCGGCTGGAAATTTTGTGGTGAGTCAGGCTTCCATGGCCGCCGTGGCGGGGCAGCTTCCGGGGCCGGACAGCCCCTGTATTTCCGGTCCTCAGCACTGGAGCTGCCTGCGGGCCCTGCAGCAGCCCCTCGTCGGGCATCCGGACCCCTCCATCCTCCACTGCGACCCTTGATTGGACCCTTCTGGCCAGTGGAGAGATGGAGCCAGCAGCAGCAGCACGTCGTCACTCCACCATACCTGGTATCATTAGCCCGTGAATACGATGTACTCTTTGACTGTTTTGGCCATGTGCTCGTAATACGCTCCTCCTCCTCCTCCTCCTCCTCCTCACCGCCTTCGAGTGCAGCCTGTCTTATCTTGTCTTCCACCCCGGCGCTTCGCTTCACTCCATCGAACCGTATCTCGACCGTCGGCAGAGCCCAGACTCCAGACTCCAGACATGGAGCTGCTCGACCCGGCGACGGGCCGCCCGCTGCCCGGCGATGCCATCCAGCGAGTCCTCTTCCTCGCCAACACGGTCCACGTCTACAACATCCCGCCCCTGGCCTCGATGCGCGGCCACAGCGCCACATCGTGGACCGCCGACCCCCAGCGCCACATCTTCACCGCCCGCCTGCGCGTCGTTGAGACGTCCTACGACGCCCCGTCCTCCAACTCCTCCCTCGAGAGCAGCCTCAAGATCGATGTCGTCCTCGAGGACGCCTCGTCGGGCCAGCTCTTCGCCGCGTGCCCCTACGCCGACCGCGCCGCCGTCGAGCCCGTCGTCGACAGCAGCCGCTTCTTCGCCGTCACCGTCCGCGACGACCAGGGCCGCAAGGCCGTCCTCGGCATTGGCTTCGAGGAACGCTCCGAGGCGTTTGACCTTGCCGTTGCGCTGCAGGAAGCCCGTCGCAGCCTTGGCTGGGAGGGCGAGCAGCCCCGGCGCCTCGAGGCGGCAGCGGGCGCAAGCGAGAGCACGCGCGACTACAGCCTCAAGGAGGGCGAGACCATTACCGTCAACCTCGGCAAGTCCAAGCTCGGGCGCCGGCGTCCGCAGCAGCAGCCGGCATCTGCAGAATCGAATACCGTCCTTCAGTCCTTTGCTCTGCCTCCTCCCCCATCCTCGTCGTCGTCGTCATCCAGCGCCGCAGGGGGCGCCTTCACCCTGCCACCGCCGCCCACTGCCGACGACGTCAAGCGCAAGAGGCGCTCGCTACGAGACCTCGGCTTCGATGACGGCCAATTTGGAGAGTTTGCATAAGCATATGCGTGCGTTATAGAAAAAGCGAAATGACATTTCCCACTACACTGGATAGAGATTAGGAACGGGCGAGACTGGATATCACATGCTGCATCAGAAACGAAAAGGGAAGTTGGGGTTTGATTTTACATACGTATCGCGCCAGACTGCGCCAGTACATACGAGACATAATTAGTAGAGACTATGCAGGATGCAGAACAAGCTATTGTCCAATCCGAGTCACACCAACGATCTGTCTCGGCTTCAGTCCGGCCACAGCGATTCCAAACTCGGCAGACTTAGACGATTGTCCCAATACCTCAGCGCATCGCTGCTGCGAAGTGTCCGCTCGTGGGAGCTCCCCTCTTCTTCGTTCATTCCTTTTGCCTGCTTGTACCTGTAGCTCAGTCCATGATTGCTCACAAAGTCCTCGCCGCGCTCGTCTACAGTCTCGAGAACGGGATTCAAGCTACCACGCGGAGAGCTCGGTGGCCCTCTCGGCAGAGTATTCTGCACAGAGTACGTAATCGCCCGCATCTCGGTGGCGTGGCACCTCGGCACAAACTCTGGCGTAGCTCCATTGAGCATCGTTGAACGGCTCAAGTCGGTGCCTGTAGAGGACTCGGAGGTAGTCTTGCAACCCGAGGACGAGCTAATTGTACCGTTTCTCTCTCGAGACCATGGCTTTTGCTGATGCATTTTGCCCAACGCCTCACGGCTGCGGGATTCCATGTACAGCTCACCCAGTCTGAGGAAGATGGCTTTTTCTTGCTCGACGGCCTCATTGATCTGCGACCGCAGCAGGTTCAGTCGTTTTCGTAGCCTGCGCCTTTCCTTGCTCGCCGTCATCGTTGCCACCTCGATCTCCACGCCAGAGTGCCGCTGGATGAGGTCAGCGGCCTTGGTAGACTGCACTCGAAGCGAGTTGGTCAAGTATGCCTGCTCGGCGTATATCTCCTCGTACGGCCGTGGCCGGAAGATGGCGTTGGACATGGCCATAGTCGGCGACGAGCGCCTATTGTCCTGTCGAAACTGGTCGTGCGACCTGGACGTGTTTCTCCGTAGCCGAGTGATTAATGCATTGCACGAGGTCAAGGTATCTTCGAGAGACGATGTACTTCCAGAGCTTGATAGCTTCTCGAAGGACTGCTCGGCCCCCCCGTCCAACGTGGTTGCTGGAGACGGCGGAGGAGTTATTGCCCTGGCAATCGTTGATGCAGGTGGAACTGCATGGCAGTATTTGACTTGGGATCGCGACATTTAGGCTTGTGACAGGTCAATCGGGCTATCGCCTGAGGTCGATGGAGATATCGCGCATGCAGCACCCACTTCGCCGTTACCTGGCGCCTTAATGGATGCAACTCCCAACGTATGCCTTGCATGAAGGAGACGAGCAGTGTTAGTCGGGCCGCTGACACAAGTAAGGTTGCGGTTTTGCCTTCCTTCTTAGCTTCCAACGATCTGCCCAACAGGCTTCCGATCTCAGAGCCTCTGCCTCCGCTTTTCGTCGTAGGGCCGTGGCATCTGGCACCGACGGATCCGTGCCATCTGGACGCATCGGCAAGGGACAGCGCGATCAACGGCAATGCCACCATTGTATTGTTCGCAGTTCGAGACGCCGCTGGCGCAGAGACAGCCTCGCGGTGCCAAGCGCTGGTTGGTCGCTACTGAGGTGGCGTTCTGGGTGGCCACTGGGCTCAACACCGAAACCCTCTTAAGCGCGGTCCAAAGTAATGCGGCTGGACACTAGTGCTGGGTTGAATAGAATGGCAGCGCATTCGAGCTCATTCATATGGCGAAGCCGTCGTGCTGTGGTGGATCGTTGAATCTCCAGAGCCCGGCATCCATGGCAGCTCTGCGGATGGAGGAAGCTTCCTCTCCGCTGACGGCGCGATTGAGGTCAGCATACCGGACCTCATCTTTGAGGCTGTCACTCGACCTGCCTCTTTTCGTCTTACCCACATGCGCATTGGGGTGATACTGTTCCATAATGTTCACAAAGCAGTCCGTCGAAATGTCCGAGGCCAGGAACCGCATGATCTCGGCCCCCTCGGCCGCCTTGCCGGGCATGGCCAGGTGGCGGACTAGAAGCCCTCTCTTGGCGATGCCGTCACCGGTGAAGCACAAATCACCGACCTGCGCTTGCATGGCCCGTATGCTCTCCCGGGCTGTCGCAGCGTAGTCGTCGGCCTTGAGCAGCCTCTTGGAAGTGCTGCTCTCCCAGATCTTGAAGTCGGCCAGGTATATGTCCACTAGGCCATCCATGAGCTCCAAAGACGCCAGCGAGTCAAAGCTGGACGTGTTGTACACGATCGGCACTCGGAGCCCTTGCTCTCGCGCGTGCAAGATGCTCAATGCCACTTGGGGAACCACGTGCTCGGGCGTCACAATGTTGATGTTGTGCACGTTGCCCACCTCCTGCAGCTTCATGTACCAGTCGCCAAGCTCCTCTGGTGTGAGGTCCATGCCGTTGCGCTGGTGCGCAATGTCAAAGTTCTGGCAGAAGATGCAACGCAGGTTACATCCACTCATGAAGACTGCTCCACTGCCGTTATGGCCTTGTATGCAGGGCTCCGCAAGCAAACACTCGTATCAGCGCGCTCGTTGGCCGTGAATGCCTCGAGGGCACGGACAAACCTTCGCCAAAATGGGGCGCTATGACATTGACCTTGGCCTTGTCGCCAATGAGGCACATGCCTGTGGCTTCGTAGCGGTTCACGGAACACATGCGAGGACAGAGATTGCAGTTACGGAGGTGCGCATAGGCCAGCGAACGTTTCCTCGCCGCATCGCGGGAGCTGAGGCTCTGGTAACGCGCGACATAGTCTTCGAGGAGAAAGGGAGGTGCCAGATGCAGCCGCCGGCGTCGAGGGAGGAGACATTGCTCTTGTCTCGCGAGAAGAGCCAGTCTCGGCCGCAGGGTCGCTCTGCTAAAGTAGAAAGGCATGGCTCTCAATGCCGCATTTCTGGTGATGGTCGAGTGTTGGTGCCGCTGTGGAGGGCTGTTCGTGGAGGTGGTGGTTGGTTCGTGAGTCTGGGCAGCTCGATTGGCAAGAAGCCGCTAGCCCGAGTGAGAGCCTTGAACACGGCTGCATGGTTCAGAAGAAGCCACCCACAGAAGAAGCCCAGTGCCCTGAGTTCGGTTCCGAAGAGAAAGTTCAATTTCAGGGGATCCACCGCACTGCTGCTGATAATAAAATGCGCGTACCATTTTTTCGCCAGTTTAGTACAGTGGTCAATCCAATATAATCGCGGCTTGGTTACTTCGCTCACATCTGTTGGGTCATGCTTGATCACGACAACGGACTATTCGGCACGCTATCAGGCGGAGACTCAAGCCTGGATTGAAGAAGGTACTCTGCCCCTGCGATCCATGCCTGACGGGGGCATCCAGACGGTGAACGCGTGATCTTTTACCCCTTTGCTGTGGGCTTTCCCTGCCAACTTGAGTCTGCTTTGAGGAGAGTTCTGGATACAAGGCTAATTGAGCTTGGATGTGTGTCTACAATCATGACCACTAGTAGTAAAGTGAGAGTTCTCATGATCAATACGGTCTTCAGCTCATACCTGAAAAACTACGATGCTGGCCAATGGAGATTTTATGTCGACGTAGGTGAACTCAATTAAAAGACTGCCGCAGATGAACCCAATTCAAAGCTGTACTAACACAGGTAAACTCAATTAACAGTCGGCTCATGAAAGCATAAAGAAAGTTTCGTCACCCTCAACACCGGACATGTCTGCTCACTGAGCTCTGTCAACGGTTCTTCTCGCCTCGGTCAACGCTGCCCAGAGCGTTGCGACGGCATGCTAAAGCAGTCAAATGACGACAATCATGGAGATCGACATGCCTTTGTCCCCCGCACGGGGGGGCAGATCCCTGCGAATGTGTGATCGCCAATCGGCTGTGATATTTGGTCTGCACGCACGGGGAAAGACTTACGGCAGATGCGTATGCCAGAGGTCCTCCGGCTTTGGCAATTCAACCGCAATGCCATGGACAAGGCTGTTCGGGGACATGTACTCACATCCACAACTAGGCCATTCTGTTCAGGTCGATAGCGAGGAGTACTGCGTGAAAAGATGATCGCCGTGCAACTGACATCCGACACTCTCCCTGTGTCAGCCGGGCAGTTGCCGAGGCCACGGCCTGGCTCGCGGTGCCGTTGTTCCTCGTCGCGCGTGCCTCATCAAAGGGATGCCCACATGGTGTTCTCCGCCGGACGGCGTGGCGCCCGTGGTCTGGTGGAGCCCGACGGGCATCGGCACGGCAGCCGCCCAGCAGCGTCGACGAGCATGTATCGTCCCTGATGGGCGAGTCTGGGCTCTGTGCCTGTCAGGCTGGGTGCTGCATGGCCCTGCCAAGCTGGGTTGTACGTGTACGAGTAGGCCAAGCCCAACGAAGGCTAATAAGCCGCCCATTCAGCTGGCCCTGAAACCAGGGCCAAAGTCGCATGCCTGGACTCGCCTCGTCGCTCAACCTCGACGTGATGGACGTGTGCTTTCCGTGCTGCTGGGCGTTGCTGGTATGACGACGCGGAAGATGCTGCCGTAGGGACCAAGAGTAAGACGCCGCGTGCGTGTCTGCCCGCCTGAATAGAGTTCGCGCCCCGACGTTGAAGGTGTTTACGAGTACGCTAAGGCTGATGTTGCACGGGAGTTTGCTTTAGGGCAGAGGGGGCCACGAACGACGCAACGCTTCTCCGGTCATCTCTTGGAGGCTGCCACGGCGCATGCCAGCTCACTGCCCAACTGGAGCTCCCAGGTTGGCAGAATCCACAGGGCTGGTTTACGCTAGCAAGGGTTGCCGTCATCAGGCATCGGCCAGCAGTCTTGCAGCAAGTATTGACTGTTGGTGACGCCGTTGGACGGTGGGCGTGGACTGTAGCGACGACAACGCTTCGTGATGAGCAGTGTTGGCCCACGTCTGCGCACGAGTGCGAGTACAATCACACGCCAATTCGTCCCGTGGTCGCTCACGTAACGATGCCCGTCTCGCAGGGACCATCACATCACCATCTTCGCGCCGTCACAGGCAGAGGCGCGGGGCGGGTGGTGGTCTGACAGGAGTGACATCACCATGATACGGGCGTTCCTTGCTTTTCCGCCCTCGGGTTGGCACAAGACGGGGCCAAAGTCTATCGCAGTTCGCGCACACCGGCGCCAGAGGGGCCGCAGTGTGTTCTTTTCGCAATGATCAGCGCCGGCTCTGTTGACCGTTTCTGGGCGGCTGTGCTTTTGCTCTCGCTTCGCCTCCGTTGGGGTGGCCAGAACTGCCGGCTGTGCGACGACAGAACAGCAAGGCGACACAAGCTCGGGCCAGAGCGAGCGTCGATGACAAGTAAAATGGCTGTAAACAGACTAGGGGGGGAGCGCACAGCTGAACAAGGGTTCGTCCATCGTGGGTCCCACAGGGGGGGCGATCTGGTGGTGTGTAGATTGCATGTGGATGGATGGCCGGCCCCAAGCGCCGGGGAGCTCCAGCAGAGAAATTGCACAGAGAAGTTTTCGCTGCTACTCGGGCCATCGATGACAAGTGCTTTACGAAGGAGGGCAACGAGAGCCCGGGGCCGTCGTTGAACTCATGCAAGGAGAGGGCAGGCGGATAGTGCCACGGCAACAGGGGAGCCACGAGCGCAAAACATCCATGAGTGTAAATGCAGCAATGGCAACAGCCGAGCTCATCACAGACATCCATCAGACAAGCAGCAGCAGAGAGACACGGCAGCGCGTCGTGAGGGATCATCGGTCAAGCCGCAAGCACCCAAGCCACACTCTGATAGCTGGGCCCGGCTGTCTCCTGTGCCGTGACGGAGATGGGGCCAAGCTTCCGCTGGCCTGCTGGCGACGGTCTGGACTGGCGCGAGACACTGTCTTATTAGCTGCAGTGGCGTCCGATCAATTGAGCCCGAGCGCGCAACTGCTCGTCATCGTGCCTTGTAGCAGTCGATAGCTAGCTCGCTGGGTCCGTCGGTGGTAGCACCAGCTCCTCGGGAGCAAAGCAAGCATCCCTAAATTGGTTTCAACGTTCAACTCAATTCCGTTATTAGTATTTGTACCGAGCCCATCCCTGGCGCGTCGCCCCCCGTCTGCTTCGTCTTCCCTCTTGACTCGTTCCTACCTAATTACCACCTAGTCGCGTCTGACGAGCATCGCGACGACACAGCTCAGGTGTCCCCGAACACGAGAGCGTGAAAGAGAGAGAGAAAGAGTATCAACGCGACACACACTTCACAGACAGCGCAGCAGCTAGGCTGCCCCAGCCGCCGCCATGGGCTCCTTTGTCAGTTGGATCAAGGACAATATCCCCTCGGGAGGGGGTTCGGGCGGATCGGCGACGTCGACGCCGCCGCAGTCAGTATGGGGTGAGTTGCGCGCCCGTTGTGACAACGGCTTTTGAGTGAAGCTGACAGCCGTCGCAGGCATGGTGAACACGCTGGTGCCCGTGCTGCTCGTGTCCTTTGCGTACATTGTGCTTTTCCTATTTTTCAGGCGGTCGCAACGCAGGTTCTATGCGCCGAGGACGTATTTGGGGTCGATGCGCGACAAGTGAGCCCCTCCCTTTTTTGAGTCGCGATAGCTTCATCTACACCATCGAGACACCACATGCTAACCTTCCCCTCAGCGAACGGAGTCCTGACCTCCCCGGTGGCTGGTTCAACTGGGTCGGCACCTTTTGGAAGATACCCGACGCCTTTACGCTCTCGCACCAGGGACTCGACGCCTATCTCTTCCTGCGCTACCTGCGCATCGCCGCCATCATCGCCTTCGTCAGCATGTGCATCACCTGGCCCATCCTCTTCCCCGTCAACGCCACCGGCGGCGGCGGCCAGCAGCAGCTCGAGGTGCTCTCGTACAGCAACATCAACGTCGACACGCAGGGCAACCGCTTCTTCGCGCACGCCCTCGTCGGCTGGGTCGTCTACGGCTTCGTCATGTACATGATTATGCGCGAGTGCATCTACTACATCAACCTGCGCCAGGCCTACCTTCTCACGCCGCACTACGCCCGCCGCATCTCGTCGCGCACCGTGCTCTTCACGGCCGTGCCCAACGACTACCTCGACGAGGCGCGCATCCTGCAGATGTTCAACAACTCTGTCAAGCGCGTCTGGCTTGCCGGCAAGACGGACAAGATTGACAAGCTGGTCGAGGACCGCGACAAGACGGCCATGAGGCTGGAAAAGGCAGAGGTCAAGCTCATCAAGATGGCCAACAAGGAGCGCTCCAAGGCGGGCAAGACGGGTGGCAAGAACACCACCACCACCAGCGCTGCTGACAACGGCCACGAAGCGGCTCGCGCCGGTGCCGACGCCGACATGGAGACTGGCAACATCGCGGCCCGCTACGTGCCCGACAAGAAGCGGCCCACGCACCGCCTCGGCTTCAAGGGCCTCGTCGGCAAAAAGGTCGACACCATCGAGTGGTCGCGCTCCGAGCTGCAGCGCACCGTGCCCGAGGTCGAAAAGGCCCAGGCCGACTGGGCCACGGGCTCCCACGCCAAGGTTAACGCCGTCTTCGTCGAGTTCCACACCCAGTCGGACGCCCAGGCCGCCTACCAGGTCGTCACGCACCACCAGGCCATGCGCATGTGTCCCAAGTACATCGGCGTCAAGCCCGACGAGGTGGTGTGGAAGAGCCTCAACTACCCCTGGTGGCAGGTCGTCATCCGCCGCTACGCCATTTACGCCTTCATCGCGGTCCTCATCATCTTCTGGGCCATCCCTGTCGCCATCGTCGGTCTCATCTCCCAGGTCAGCACGCTGGAGCAGCTGCCGGGCTTGGGCTGGATCTCGTCGATTCCCAAGAAGTTGCTCGGTGTCGTCTCGGGCCTGCTGCCCGCCGTCGCCCTCTCCATCCTCATGTCCCTCGTCCCCGTCGTCATGCGCTGGTGTGGCAAGAAGTCTGGCCTTCCGACGCTCTCCCGCGTCGAGCTCTTCACGCAAAATGCCTACTTTTGCTTCCAGGTCGTCCAGGTCTTCCTGGTGCGATCGATTGCCGACGCGGCCTCGACGGCCATTATCAAGATTGTCGACAAGCCCTCCGATGTCTTTTCCATCCTTGGCTCCACGATCCCAACCTCGTCCAACTTCTACATCTCGTACTTTATGGTGCAAGGTATCACTGTCTCTACGAGTGTCGTCACCCAGGTCGTCGGCATGTTCATCTTCAGGATTATGTACAAGTACCTTACGGGCACCCCGAGGTCCATGTACAACAAGTGGACGTCGCTCAGCGCCATCCTCTGGGGCAGCCTGCTTCCGGTCTACACCAACATCATCTGCATCAGTAGGTTCTCCTAGTGCACCTCTCTTCAAGACCGTATGAGTCTAACATTCGCAGGCATCATCTTCTCCGTCATCGCCCCCTTTGTGCTCTTCTGGTCGACCCTCGCCCTCGTCCTCTTCTGGCTCGCCTACCGCTACAATATTCTCTTCGTGTCCGACACTTCTGTGGACACGCAGGGTCAAATCTACCCGCGCGCGCTCAAGCAGCTCTTTGTCGGCATCTACATTGCCGAGATTGCCATGGTCGGCCTGTTCGCTGTTAGCAAGGCGCCTGGACCGGCCGTGCTGATGGCCATCTTCCTTGTCTTCTCCATTCTGTTTCAGATCACCATGTCGAAGAACCTTGACCCCTTGCTGTACGGACTGCCGCGCAGCGTCCACGCACAAGAGCTGGCCATCCAAGAGCACCACGCTTCTGCTGCCAACGGCGCTGGTCCAGCGGCCGAGGCAGGCCTGTCGCACACCAAGGAGTCCAACGAGAGCTCCGAGGCGGCCGCCGCCAACGGCAAGGGCGAGAGCGGGAAGAAGGTCAAGGTCACGGAGACGGGCGGCGCCAAAAAGCCCAATTTGTTCATGAGGTTCTTGAAGCCGTGGCTCTACAACGACTACGAGAGGATGCGCACCCTAGTGCCAGCTCAGGACGACATGCACTTTGAGAGCCTGTACACGGAAGACGTCCAGGCCGGAGCATACCTCCCGCCGTCAGCCACCAGCAAGGTGCCCACGCTGTGGATCCCGCGCGACCCTGCTGGCGTGTCGACGCAGGAGATTGCCATGACGAGCAAGGTGATCCCCATCACCGACGAGGGCGCCACCCTGAACGAGAAGAACAAGATTGAGTGGGATACGCAGAGCGCGCGACCGCCGATCTGGGACGAGAAGGTTTACTACTAGACGGATAATTTGATACCCCTATGCCGTGCGAAACCGCGTTGCTTCCTGCGCTCTCTATCGAGGCGCAGAATCAACGCGGTTTGCCATTGGCTGGACCTGGACGTTTGTTGGTGCGTAATGATGAAAATGTTGGTGGCTTTGGACGCTGGTAGTACGGATGAGTCTTCAAGTTCTTTCCCTGCCTCACCAACGCGAGTGCCTATGCACTCGGCTGGATGGTAATCAAGTATGAACACGAGTACCTAAGACAGTTGAGTGTATAGTACCCATGAGAAGTGGATGTCACCGTGACGCCGTGGACTCGTAGTCTCGCTTCCGCCGTCGGATATATCCCGAGCTCATGCCGTCCTATAGCTGGCTCTGCGAACACACGCAGACCCCGCAGACGATATTGGAGGTTGGATGCTTGGCTTGTCTAGTCTGGTGCCACTTGATCCAAGATAACCTGCAGGGCGTACAGGTTGTCAATGCAACAAGCCCAAATTACATCGGCAACTTTGGTGCAGGGTAGCATGGCTTGGATAAATGTACCTGTATGTCGACGTTACACAGAGACATGAACATGTATTTGAAACAGACTAATTGTGATGAACCAGGTTTCCTCGCCAGAGTTTTCTCTAGTCGAGCGCCGTCTCTCGTATAGGTATCTCGCGGGCTGTCTCCTGCGACCTGCTATTTTGTGCGTAGGCGAAGATGTCAAATCAAGGCACAACGTGCGCGGAGTGGATCAGTCACCCGCCAGGACGGTAGCGCACGGCATCACCACGGCCTTGGGCGACGAACAATGGAGCGGGAGGGTGCCCACTCGATGATGGAACAATGGTCAAGAACCTTATTCCGTAGAACCATTCAGCCCATACAAAGCGTAGCCGTGTCCCGCATCGAATCACGGCCCCCACCAGCTGCCGCCGTTGCCCTAGCAACGCCGTCCCCAAAACAAGCAAACATCCGCGCACCACCTCTCGCATCTCCGCGTCATTCATCTGTCATTGGTGGCTTCTAGCTAGGCTAGTGACAGAGTGGTAGGCGACCCGCAATGGGCAGGGTCCTAACCGCCGCTCAGGTGTGGTGGGATGCAGCCATGCATCTTAGTCGAGCGAAAGGAACACGACATTTGATCGTAGACGGGCCCAACCCCCCGGCCGCGTGTTAAGGCGGCCGCAGCTCTTTAACCTGCACGGGGCCATGCCTCACAGACCATACCTTAACCCTAGCCAGTTCATCTTGTCTTGCTGGTTCGCGTCCCTGCATCACGATCGTCCTCTGGGATTCACCGCGGCTGTACATATCACGTAACTCATCATACCACATTGCGATTCTGCGGGCCATTGTGGCAAGACGTGCGCCTCCGGGAAGTCAACGAGACACGCAGGCATATCGGCGACAGCAGAATACTGACGAAGGAAGCAACGCGCATCGGAACGGGTAGAGAACGACGATCACCGGCCAGCGAGGCGGCGCCGCCGCAACCATGATCTGAAGCGGCCTACGAGAGGACGGCTCAGACGGGTCCTTCATCAATGGCGAAACAACACCGCGCAACAAGCTGGGCAGCCCTGGCCCTGGGCTTGGGCCTGGCCATGACGCCGCCAGCCGTAGCGACGGCGCACAGCTTCCCCTACGTGCCCACGCAGCTGCTCATGCCCAGCACATGCTACAACGCATCCACGTGCCGCGGCCGCGACGTGGCCTACATATTCGCACCGAGCGGCGACAATGCGGCCGTGCAATTCCTCGCACTCAACTACTCGAGCGGCTTGGCGGACGGCGGGGCACCACATGCGGTTACCACGGAGCTGCCGTTCCTAAAGGACGGCGGCCCGACGACAGCGTTTGGGGCCGTGAGGACGGGAGACGGCACGGTGATGGTATATGCGGGTGCGTGTGATGGTGGCACGGGTAGCGTATGGAGCTACGACCCAGGCGCCGACGGGGACAGGAGTGCTGGATGGACGAAGACGACGACGACGGCACTGCAGGGAGCTGAGGGAGCGTACTTTCTCGGCGGAACGCTCGCCTTTGCAGCGACGCTGGCGCCCAAGATGGACCGACCTACGATATACACCTACGGTGGCATGTGCCTCCCGCCGCAGACCAACACAGCAACCTGGCAGGCCAACGGGAACTACACCAAGACGATGCTGAGCTTCGTCCCTGATGGCGAGACAACGTACGATCCGCGCGTCGCCTCGGTGGCCGGCCCACGGGCGCCCTTTGCGGGCTTTACGGCCACGCAGCTGCCCGCCTCGGTGAGCAACGTCTCCGGCACCATTACGCAGCAGGCCAGCTTCGTCTTCCTCGGCGGGCACACGCAGCAAGCCTTTATCAACATGAGCACCGTCGCGGTATGGAACCTACCCGAGGAGTCGTGGTCGTACGTCAACGTCCAGCCGCCGGAGCAGCAGTCGGGCAAGGAGCTCGCCGTCAAGCAGGTCCAGCGCCGCGGGGCCGCAGCCGACGCCAACGTGTACAGCCGGTCGGGGCACACGGCGGTGCTGAGCGAGGACGGCCGGTCCGTCGTCGTGCTGGGCGGCTGGGTGGGCGACGTGGGCACACCGGCAGAGCCACAGCTTGCCGTGTTGGAGATGAGCCAGACGTACAGCTCGTGGCGCTGGAGGATACCACCGACGCAGCCCCCGGGGCCCGGAATATACGGCCACGGCGCGGCGCTGCTGCCGGGAAACATCATGATGGTGTACGGCGGGTGGCAGACGCAGTCATCCAGCACCAAAGCGAAGCGACAGGCCGCCTCGGCGGCACCGCGCTTCCTGAACCTCACATCCATGGACTGGAGCGCCTCTTACACCAACCCCAACGCCGACACCTCCCACGGCGACGGCGACGACTCGCACAGCGCCCCCGACGCCGACGCCAGCTCCAACAAGGCGCGGCGTCTGGGTCTCGGACTCGGGCTTGGCCTGGGTCTTGCGCTGCTGCTTGGCATTGTGCTCGCGTTCCTGCTATGGCGCATGCGCCAGCGCCGACGACAGGCGCGGCACGACGAGGCCGTGCGTGCCATGGCCGAGGATGCCAGGCACTTCTTCCACGACTCGGACATAGCCGAGCGCGACGACTTCCCCTGGGGCCAGCGCGACTGGCGCTCCGGCGGGGCGCAGGATCCGTACCAGCAGCCGGGCCAGGGCTACGAGAGCCTCAGGGGGGATAGAGGAGTCGCAGGGCCTGTTGGCATGGCTGGCGGCGCGGGAGGTGGTATTGCAAGGAAGCCAGTTGCGAGGAATCTTCGAGCCGGCTACGTGCCCGCGGAGACACGCTTCAACGCCTTTATTTCTCCTCCAGGCGTCATCCACCCCATCCTCGAAGACGACGAGGAAGAGAACAACCACCGCGGCATGTACCAACACGGGGGCGAGCCCCTGACGCCCACCTCCGAGGCCCACTCGGACCCCTTCCTCACGCCAACGGGCGCGTCCGCCACCGTGCCGCCCGTTCTGTTTCCACCCGGCCGGGCCTCTGCCCCGCCGAGCCCTGAGCACCTTGCCCGGCGGCACGATCCCGACGTGCAAGGCTGGGTGTCGGACGTGGACACGGCCGATGCCTTGCTCACGAAATATAACAACAACCGCCAGGGCCGCACGTCACCGACGCGCCGCAACTCGGGCCGCTCGACGGGCTATCTCCGCGACGACGACTCGCGCACGGGGTCCAACCTGTCCGAGTCGAACCGCAGCGCCGCCGACAGCCTGCGCAGAGCCATCTCCGGCAGGCGGGCGGCGGCGGCGGGCTTCCTGGCCGGCGCGGGCGCGGCCCTCCTCGGCGGCGCAGCCACGGAGCACCCCAAGCCCGGCAGCTCGTCCAGCAGCAGCTACAACACGGCGCGGTCTGGCTTTGGCGCGCTGCAGGCCGAGGCTCCGTCGCTGCTCATGGGCGGCGGCCGCGCGACGCCCGGCAGCCCAACGCTCGACGACGAAGACGACGACTACGCCAACTACGACGACCGGCCCGGGTCGCCGTCAAAGTCGCGGCCCCGGCGTGGCGGCGGCTGGCTCGGCTCCTTCCGGCGCGTCTTCTCCACCTCGGGCTCCTCGTCGCCCACGCACACGCCCTCGCAGGACGAGTCTCCCTACGCGCTGGCGGGCGGCCTGAGCGGCGAGCTTCTTAGGCGGAAGCAGGGCCGCGGCGACTGGGAGGGCGCGCCGCCGTCGCAGCAGGCCGAGAACGAGTGGGACATTGAGCGCGCCATCGAGCAGCGCCTCGTGCAGGTCATGTTCACGGTGCCGCGGGAGCGCCTGCGCGTCGTCAACGGCGACGACGATGCCGCTGGAGACGACGAGGACGACGCCGCCGACGCCCGCAGCCAGCACCAGCCGCAGGTGGCCGAGCTCGTCGACCCCTCGAGCCAGGACTCGTCGTCGTCGCTGCGGACGGCCGGACCCTCGCCCTCGCCCAACGGCGACCTCACATCCACGCCCGACCGCGGGCGCGACAGGGACCTGCTGCACGTCGACGAGCCCTCTGAGCCGCGCCGCTCGCACTCGACCGACGGCTCCGGGCGGCGCTCCTCGGGCGCCGTCTTCACGGCCGAGGCGGTGACGTTTGAGCGGCCGCGCACGCGGGTGCGGCAGATGGTGGACTCGATCGAGAGCCGCAGCCCGTCGAGCAGCCCGGAGCGCGAGGAGAGTTAGCGGGGGCTGGGGATGCTGCGAGGTGGACTCAATCGTGCGTCGTGTCTTTGGCGCGCAGGGAAGCAATGGAGTTTATCTCGGTGTTCCGTGATCTTCCTGGGTTTTGGAGGTTAGCCTTCCTTTTACAATGTATGGATGATGGGATAGGATTGGATGACGGGCTTGTGCGTATGTTACAGCCATGTGTGCGGCCCGCTTCACGCTTGTATGTATGTATGTATGTATGTATGTATGCACATGAATATAGGGACAGGCGAGAAAGCTCGTCCATAAAAAGAAGACCTTGTCTCTCTGAGATTGACCTGTAGTCATGAATGATTTATTGTTCGTTAAGTCGTGTGCTCCCAAAGCCATAATGCCCTATGAGTATGTCCTAAACGCCGCTCTACAAGAGTATCAAATCCCTGTTTCACCCCCCTAGCCGAGCCGTTCGCTGTACGTTCCACGCCAGCACGGCCTTTATTGCCCTCTGCCCGGGAAAGTCGAATATCACGATGCCAGCGCGCGCGGCGTCCGTGGCGTCGACGTAGTCGAGCAGCCACTGGCCCGTCATGTCGTTCATGCCTGTGACGCTGCGGTTGCGCGGGCCGGCGGCCGCCACGATAGGCAGCACCCCTACGCTGGCCGACGTGTGGGCCAGGTACAGCTGCGAGTTGTCCGACAGGGGCGTCAAGGCCGCGCGCTCGAGGGCATCGCGGATGGCGGCCCACTTGTCGGCGAGGTGGTATACGTCGGGGACGATCCATTTGTCCTCGAGCACCATCTGCGGGCTCTCCCACACCATGCCGTAGGGGCCGGCTTCGGCTTTGAAGTTTTGCAGCAAGAAGATCTTGGACCTCACGTCGCCGAGCGTCGGCAGTGGCGCCGAGGCGTTGTAGGCGTAGAAGTGCGTGTCGGCGCCGGGCATCGACTGGTGGTACTTTTTAAACGCCTGCTCAAAGGTGACGTTGTTCTTGCCGATGGGACCGGCCTCTTCCTTGAGTCGCATAACAATGGCCTCGGTCGGGTTCTCGTCGAGAAACAGAAACATGTCAAGGAGCACCTCCTTGACGCTGGCGCCCGTGTACACGTTGCCGTGGTAAACGTGCAGCTCGTCGTCGCGCAACCTGGCGCGGATGTCAAAGTAGCGCAGGCCCGCGGCCATCTGTGTGCTGAGGTTCCAGTTCTGGCACTGGAACACCTCGGCGTCGATGGCGGGCACGCCGTACGTCATGGTGTCGTGCGTGCCGGGGATGCTGAGGGCCGTGAGGTTGGCCGCATCGGGCAGGCTGGCCATCCAGCGGGGGTTGTCGGAGAGCTCAGCGTCGAAGCTGTAGGCGCTCTGGTAGCCGCGATAGCAGCGCGCCGCGCCGACCGAGCACGGCGCCAAGGCGAGGAGGGCGTAGAAGATGATCATGACGGAGACGGCGCCGGCGAGGAAGATGAAGAGCGGGAGGCGGCGGGAGCGAGGCTGCGCGGCGAGCAGACGATATCGCCGCGGCTGCGGTGGGAGGCCCATGTCGGAATATGCTACGGCACCACGCAGGGGCGCCTCTACATCCTTCTCCTCCATCTTGGTCGAAGATCTCAGATGCAGCGGGGTTGAATGCAGTAAAGGAGCAGTCGCTGCTCCCGTCGGCATGAGGGAATCTGCGCGCTCAGACCTTCGGTGAAGCCGTCGCGAACACGTGGTTGGGCTGTGCCGTGCGGTTTGCCATGACTCGAAGCAAGGACTGGCGATGAAATGGGTCTGGAGCACTCTGGAACACGCACAGCCCTGCCTGGCTGGCTCGGGAAGAAGCCGGGGAGCCCTGCGCTTGGACCACGCGGGGCTGAGCTGCGTAAGCCGTAGATCTTAAGTGGACGCGATGGTGCAATACGACCAAGCGCTGACAGGCGTCTGCGGACGAGGCATCACAAGAGGAAATGGTGTGGCGTCTTTGGAGTCTCTGCCAGACGTCGTTGCTGTGTCTTGAAAAGGTCAATTGTGCTCAGTTGAAGGCCTCTAACGTTAGTATTAGACGCCCGAGTCAGCCTGTCAGGTGATGCCAGGCAGCAGCCCGCCTACCTACCCTATACTCATGATGCGGCTCCGCGTCAGCCTGAGATCAGCCACGGAGCCGTCTCGAAACCCAAGCCACCATTATGCTCTCTGCGAAGCGTCGCACAAATCCTACCTGCAATGCAGTGCCGTGCTGCCGCTCGCCCCCAAAGCAGCGTCCAGTCCCCCGCTCGGCAGCCCTCAGATATCCGCCCGGTCAAGAGACTTGAGACATGCAAAAGCCGCCGTCAAACCATCGCGTGGGTCTGCCAGCAACGGCAAACCCGGGAACAAGCCCGGGCGGAAATACCAACGACTATCGTTTGCATCCCCCGTCCGATCTTTGCGAAGTCCAAGCGACCCCAGAAAGATTGCCGCAGTAAGCGCGATAGAGTTCTCAAGAGCCACAGCGCCACCACCCCATTCGCGTCTCTAATTCGTATTATACGAACTCAATTAGAACCAATGCCTACCCTACCCTATGAGAAAATTTTGAAGATCTACCCGCGCGAGCCCGCAACCAGCTCGTTCGGGACCCCTACAGTTGTGTCCTGCGAAACCTTATTGCGCGCAGCCAACGGCAACAGGACGCGAGACTACTCGTACTGGACCGCGACATTCTGCACTGTTGGGAATGTTCGCGCGAACAGAATTAAGGTTGGCATAGAGGTAATGGCAAAAGTCCCCGGGTGAGGCAGCAGTATCACATAAGGAGCGGCATCGTTATTCTTCGATGTTGCTGCGCAGACATCCCCTCAATTGCGTGTAGCGTCGATGGCGCCAACTGGCCACCGTCCACGAGGCCAGCGTGTAAGCCACCTCGGCTCCCCAATACGCAGGCGAATGCCACAAGCTGGCCGTCCTGGTGGTATTATTGCCCGTGGCAGGTAACGGCGCCAAAGCCATAGCCTCGTATTATTCGGCGCCAGGCGATGCCGTCGCCGGTTCGTGTGTCGCACATGCACATCCTGTTGGCTGGTCGAGAACCAGCCAGCCGCCTATCGCTCCTCGCTGCATGTATCGGCACGGAACTGCTGCACTTGCATGAACCAACGCACGCATTCGAGTGGTCCCGAGACCTTTGTCGCAGGGAACAGGAACCAAGTTCTGCTCTTTGTAACCGGGGTTTGCCTCGGCCGGTCGGCCATGACTGGTATTCTCGCTGCCTATCCCCCCTAAAGCTTGAACAAGAAGCATTCAAGAACGCTCGTTGAGGAGGCGCTCAACTTCGGCAACTTCGGCAACGACGCGTCTCAGATACGGCTCTGAAGCTCCGTCTGTGGCGACGTGGTCGTCAAAGTCCATGATGAGAACATCAGAAACATGAAGCCTGCCTGAGACCGCTAAGCGACCTGAACACATAGCCTCTCCGTGTCTCGTCCGCCAATGCCGTTCTCGAACATTTTGGGGCGCCACGCTCGCCCATTACACCCCTGCCCTCTTGTCCCTTTATCAAGTAAGTTTATATCACAGGAGTTACTGCACGGCGTACGGACCACGGACTACAGAAGTCCGCAAGGGACGCACAGAGACGCATTGGGATACCTAGGTAGCTATATTTGAGGGGAGGCTGGGTGGACTGGGAGTGGAAGGCCACGCGATTGGGCAATTGGCCTGGTGCGTCGTGGTAACGGCAAGTGTGGTGAGGAGAGGCTTATATCTGCGAGAGAACCTGCTGGCTATGTGCCCGGTTTTACCTTGATCATCTGGCCAGGTCAAGCATTGTTGATTGACCGACCACAGTATAAACTGGCGAGGGCCCCGAGTGCCCACGTTGAGGCGACACAAACGAGGCTACTGTTCAGACCGCAGATGTAGAAGAGACGAGCAAAGCATGGCCCATCAGAGCCAAATCATGACGCTTCCAAGCCGTGCTGCAGACGTGGCACTCGTACCAAGGTCCGTTATGGGGTAAGAGGAGAGCCAAGCTTCTAGGGCCGGAAAGGCGTCGGAACCTAGGGATGCTGGCCGGATGGGTGCAAGCCTGCCCAAACGTCCCCTCTGGCAGCTGCCACGCAGCAAGCAATTTGCAGCTCAGGAGCAGCCGTTGACGAGACTCAAGCAAACGGCGCTTACGGGGAGAGCTCGAATCTTAATTCATTGCGTCGTGAGGCTCTGCACTGGGTGTGGGGGCCGGAGGGACTCTTCATCGGATCGTTTCACCCATGGTCCATGTGATTGTGATTGACCGCCAAGGTTCCCCTTTGCTGCGCTGGCGCTCCGTGCTCGTCTCCCGCGTAGCCGACCGACCAGCGAGGCATCCCGGCAGCCAAGCTGACTAGCCTGCCATCCTGCCAAGCACCCCCATGGTTCCAGGACCCGCGGGCCAATCAATCGATCACCACGGTCCGTGGGGTGGATGGGGACCCATAGCCGCACGATCGGCGAGCAACGGACGGCCAACAACAAGCACAGGGGCGCGAGCTGCAAGCTGCGTCGAGTCGACTCTTTCGACGGGCCGGGCGAGGCAAGGGTCATAGGTCCGGTCCCGCATGTGTCGCCCATCGCAATTCTGGTGAAACGCGTGGGCGACAATCATGCTCGCACGATGATGACATGGCTCCGGGGACACGGGAGCAAGCAAGCGACCGAAATTCCCAATCTCGGCGCCCCATCCTGGCCCAGGTCCGCGAGCTGAGCTCCTTGGCGGATCGTAGCTCCGAGCTGTTTATTTTTGCTCGCGCCGTCTCGGCCGTGGCGTCCCGGACGGACGGGCCCCATCAGGGGCTAGCACGAAGCCACGACCACTGGGCGGCGATTGGGAGAGTGAGAAAAAGCTGCCATCAGCGCGTTGGATTCTGTGCGACTGCGGCTTGCTCGCTGGTGGTGGTGGAGGCCCATGCCGATGCTCATTTGGGGAGGGCGTGGGCTGTGTGTCAGTGGTGGGAGGCGTGTCACGGTGTGTGAGGAGGACGATGCAGAGCGGGTCAACTACGAGTGGACAGCACAACACAAACAAGCTTGTTGCCGGGCGAAAGGTGCACGGCATTGGTAGGGCTACGTGATTGAGCGACCAGATTTCACGTGAATATCGTACGGTGGCGACTTCAAAGAGAACGGAAGGCGTATATTTGGACATGCATACAGCAGCTGCTATACACACCCGACGTCACAGGCTGGCGGCGTCGCGCACCACGACCTCGTATTGCCGCAACGCAGCCACCGCATCGCCAACAAGCAACATGCTGCTACCAGCGCGACGGCTCAGGAAACGAGTCACGAGACGGCGGCCTCAGTCCGGCGACCGAGTCAACAGCAACGTGAGACTGAGACCCCGCCTGGACAACTCCGGGGCAACGCAAACGGAAGCATCGTCGCCGTGGGGGAGGAGGCCATGCCGGCCTTTTTTTCTGCATTCCAGACGCTCGGCGGGCCGAACAGCGCTCGTTCGCGGGGAAGGGCACAACAAAGGGCATGTGCCTGGGGCAGGCTCTATTCCCGCTGCTCTGTCTGGTGCTGGCTGTGCCGTTTCTGGCTGCTGCGTGCAATCACAATGGCACCACCGAGTGCCTACGGACGATGGCTCGACTGCTGCAGCGCCGGTGGTGGCGAGTCGACGCCCGTTTGCAGTTGCCGACGCATCTGGGAATACGGCACGCGGAAGCCGGCACTAGAAACTCTGCTGGGGCCGAAAGCCGTAACGAGCAGCAGGCGAGCCGACTGGGCTTCGGATAGCGTCTCGGGGGGGGAAGCTTGTTGCGGTCGTCGAGGCGGCGTCAAGTCGGAGTCGTAGTCGCGGCCCTGATTTGGCTTGGATACCTTAGCTTCACTTACTTCAGGGCAGCATATGCTGCCGCTGCTACGCTCACGCATGTCGCCAACCTCATTTCACGGGCCAAATCCCCGCCCAACAGGCCATGGCAGCTATAAACCGGCACCGTCCATCTCCCGGCTCCACGCTGCGCTCTGTTCGCACGCCCCCATGCCGTAAATGAGCAGCCATCTGGGTGACGCCATGGAGCCAGGGGTCGCGACGCACCAACGCAGCCGACGAGCTACTGAGGCACCAACCCGGCGCGCGCCCCATCGCGTCCCATCCGTCGTCCCAGCTTTTTTGTTTTCCCATGCTGCACGTCCTTGCGGCACCTGTTCAATCAGCGTTAGCGCGGCTTGCAGCTCGTAATAAGTCGTCGGGGTCGGCTTGCACGGGTCCGGTGCGACTCTGCCGGTTCGATGCTGTGGCTGTCGATTTCCCATCCCAGGTCCAAAATAGCGTCGGCGTTGGAAATCTCCCGGCGGACGAGGCGTCTGGTAGTCGCGGATAATGCCATGGTTTGATTGTTCAATAGCGCTTGTCTGGCTCCATTGTCCTAGCATCGATCGAAGCCGACAGGGACCCGTTGCACCCGCTGTAAAACCAACGGCCACGGTGGTGGTAGCTCCAACAGCTACCTTAGCTACTCGCATGGAAGCTCCCTGCTGAGCTCCAGCGGTTTGTCCACTGTTCGCCGGTCCAGAGGCACCACTATCGGCGCTGGGCTCCTTTTCCCTCCCCCCCCACGGGAACTCCACCACCGGGAACCAGCGCTCTCCTCTCCTCTCCTCTCCTCTCCTCTCCTCTTCCTCTCTTTATCCTCCACCCTCTCTCCCAACCTCGCCCGCGTCGAATTTTTGTCCTCCCCCTCGCTTGGGTAGCAGAGTTGCGAAAGCCACCGCCCACAGCTTCGCAGGGCCGTTTTTTTTTTGTGGAGGGACACTCGTTTCTGTTGGGGTGCAGGCCTCTGCTGCTCAGTGCCGCCGAAGCCTGTCTGCTTGCGGCGCCGCCACGCATTCCAGTCCAGTCCAGTTGCCTGCGCCAGACCTAGCGACGGGCCAACCCGAGAACCGCCAATCCGTCTGTCGGCCGAACGCGTTCCATCGTCTGCTGCGTCTGCGTCTTTCGCTCGCTCGCTCTCGCCGTTTCCTTTTCCTTCGCCCCCTCGCCTCTTGAAGCCGATAAACCCCCCACCCGCTGTTGTTGGCCCCGTCGCCCCGTCGAAGCACCATCAACTGTGCTTGCCGACACAGACCAACACCGACGACGACGAAGAAGAAGACGACGACGTCTTCGACGTCTTCCTCCCCCGCCGTTGTTTACGTTGCCGTCGGTTGGGCAGGCAACGAAGCTTCGTCACCATCAACTCCAGCGTCGGCCAGCCTCAGTCCCTGCCGTTTGGCTTCTGCCCGACCTCAGGACAGCCTGAAGCGTCCCGGCACGGCTTCTCAACGGTCTTGGCATGGCTGCGGCTTTCTGAGCATCTCATCGACCGACACGCCTAAGCGTAGCATGCGGTGATTTAACCTCAAACCACTATCGTGACTCCCGTCTCTTTGTCCACCTGGCAGCTGTAAGGCCCCCTTCTGACCCTTGTACCACAAGCTTTCACCAAAGTCCTCATGCTGATCAAGGGGCAGTCATTGTTTTCATTTTGGCCTACTTTCACTTCTCTCGGAAACATGGGCTCCCTTTTGAGAAGCGGGCCCCGTGTGGGCAGTCTGCTGCTTCTGCTATCGACTTGGTCGACCCTGGTTGCTACCCTAGACATTACCCTGTGCGCCAGCTTCAACACGGCCTCCACGGCCAGAAGTATGTGACTTCCCATCCATGTCCTGGCGAGAGTTGGCACACTAACCCGCTGCATTCAGATATTAGCATTTACCAGACCAATGGCCTCTGCCACGACTTTTGCTTGCAAAAGAATAACGCCTATGCCATTACTCAGGACAACTCTTGCTGGTGCTCCGACTACACCCCAGCCAAGGGCGTGCAGGTCGACACAGGCGATTGCAATCAGCCGTGCCCTGCGTATCCTATGGAGAAATGCGGCGGCAAGGGTGTCTTTGGATACATCGCCTTGAACAACGTCCTCCCTTCTGGGGTCAAGGGCGCCCTTGACCCGTCGTCAACATCTTCTTCCAGCTCAAAGGTGAGTCTTGCTGCTCTCTCTCTATCTCTCATTCACCGGCCTTGCTTGCATTGCTCTGCCCTTCTCGAACCCGTTTTCGTCTTTGCCTCGTCACCTTGCCGCTCTTATCAACTTGACCCTCAAGTCGTCGAGCGGCTGGTGTTGTAAGTTGCCTTTGCCCCCTTGATCTACTCTCTACTCCTCGTCATATCTCTCCATCAGCTCTTCTGTTGCACTGGCGTACGGCGGGGCTTAATTGTCTGCTCTTCAGGCCTCGATCCCGACAGCGACGGCGTTCATAACTAAGACTGTGCAGGGCACAGTAGCTTCACCACATTCTTCCTCCTCTTCCCCCTCCTCTTCTTCTTCTGCAACTACTTCAAGCAGTATTTCATCTTCTGTATGACCGCCTCTCCTATACCTACCCCTACTTTTCTCCCCTGGCTAGATGTACAAGCTGGCGGCCACTCGCTGATAACCGGAGTGCTGCTAACTTTGCGCTTAGTCAACCGAGTCAACTCAGTCAACTCAGTCCACACAAAGCTCTACAAACACTCCAAGTCCAATGACCACGACTCTCCAGACTCTCACTTCTGGAGGCACCATCAAGACCGTCACCTTCATCCCGATACAGACGGGCGATGCCTCGAACGAGCGTGCGGCCTCTCATGAGTCGAGCAGCGGGCTTGGCGCTGGCGCCATCGTGGGTATAGTCATTGGCATCATCATCGCGGTCTTGGCCTTGACTGGCGCCGCTCTCTTCTTGTACTTCCGCCGCAAGAAGCAGAACCAGGATGACTACACGGACGACCCTAGCGTCCGGGGTAGCTCGTCGGGCATGACGAGCGGCCGCCCTGAAATGTCGGCGGCCCCCGGCTCGCCGGGCTCAGCGGGCAACCGGAGCAGCACGCTGCAGATTGACCCGCGCATGGACCCATTCAAGCAGGGCGTTTACGCTCGCAACGGCAGCCACGAGAGCGTCAACACGTTGCGAGATGATCACGATTACTCGCGCAGGATCCAGCAGCCCAAGGTCCTCCGAGCAATGAACCCGGACCCTGTCACCTAATGCAGAGTGAAGTTGCACATTTCACTCTGCGTCTGACCGGATTGACCATTTCCTTGATTCTTCTTGGACACTATCTAGACGACTTGAGTGTCACGACGTACATGAACCTATACTTGCTACAAACGCACAAACCAGACACCTCGTCCACACACATTTTGGTCTTTACGTTGTATTTTTGAGATACCAGGATGGCGTTGGCACTTCAGGAACAACACAACACAATGGCATCGCGGACCGCCGTCCAGCACGGAACTCCGCAGTAGAGAGAAGGGTTGAGGCTGTCAGGTACCCACAGGCAACTACGGACGCCTGTACAGATCGACCGTGCCGCCCGTAGACGCCACGGGAGAAACAGTGTCTCTTGGGCCTACCGCGATGTTCTGCGAGGGACCCGCGACATATCCTTATCGATCCGAGGGCTCCAGCAGCCAAGGACGCACGGCCTTGAATAACGAGGAGACTGTTCGCAGTCTCGGCAAATGTCGCAGGCAAGAGGGGAGACTGCATTCAATTTTTTGTTGATTGGCCCGGTACAATCGCGAAGAGAAGCGCAGCCATGGGATCTTTGTACATAAAGCAAGCTGAGAGGCTGGTATACAGCCGTGACAAAGCAAGCATCGCTCGCGGCGGCGCCGTGTTTCACCGGCACGGTCCGCAGGCGGCATACGATGATGGTTACTTACACACAAATGGGACAAGTAATTATTCATGCGCACTAGGCAGTGATGGGCGTTGCCTCACTGCAGGATGTGAATCGAGCCTCGCCACTGTGATGTAAGCCGCTGCGGAACGTGGCACCGCGTCCGCGGCGAAAGTCCTATATTCCACTCGCTCGGCAGTGAGGCGCCGATGCGTCCGACCTTGGGGGGCGCCACGTGAGACATGGGATCTTGAGTGGTGGTTTCACGTCTTCTGAAAAAGAGAGGGTTGCTTTGCACGGAGAGAGGTGGGCGATGGACGGGTGCAAGTTTGCCGCTCATGAAAGGCTGTAGGGCAGTGGGATTGGTTGATGGTTCAAATTCGATTGTCGTCTATCAGTGGTCACGAAGGGCCCTACGGGGCGTGGTCGAACATGGACGGTGAACGTGTGCCGGTACAATGCAAGGAGAGAGAGGAGGAAGCAGACGCAGTATTCATTCGTGGTATCATCTCAAACAATCCGTTTCCTGTACCCAATCGCCCGATCCAGCGTGCCGAAACCCAGCCTTCATACATGTAAAAAGAAATACACACGCACACATCTCTCCCTATATCTCAGGTACGCACGCCCTCAGCGCGGCCCCCAGAGCGCCTCGCCGATCTGTGCCTGCGCGTCGGTCCGCCCGCCTGGTAGTTGTGGTTGTCGTGGCGCTGCCGTTTGGCCCTGCCGCTGGTAGGGATCGTAGTAGGCCTGTGGCTGCTGCTGCTGCGGATGGTAGTTGTCTTGCGGCGCGTGAGGCGGTGGCGGGCCGTAGGGCGGTGAGTCTTCGCGCCGCGGACGACGGGGCGGTGACGGGGAGCCGTGGCCAAACGAGTTTGCTTCGGGGTTGGGCTGGGCGTTGTTCATGAGTGCGGCGCTCTCCTCGATGCCACCGTGGGGACCGCCGGCGCCGTGATACGCCGTCTCCTGGTGCCCAAACTGTGGGCCGGGGCCCGCGTAGCGGCCGTGTGCACCCGGGCCCGCGCCCCCAGGCCCGGGCAGCATAGCGTCGTAGGTGCCGGGCCGCTCCTTGCCCTCGGATAGACGGTCCATGTCGAGCGCCTCGCCGCGGTTCAGCTTGTAGCTGATGTCCTCCTTGCGGCGCTTGACACCGCAAAATAGCCAGCGCATGCCTCTGCCAAAGGCCTTGACAAAGTCCCACAGGTTGAGCGCGTCCAAGATGGCGAGCAGACCCATGAAACCGCCGCTCGGGGGCGAGCGCTGGTTCTCCACCGTCGGGGAGCCCTTGGAGGGGTCGGGAGCAGGGTAAAAGGTGGTGGGCGCGCCGGTCACGTACGGAGCATAGGGAAAGGCCCAGAGATGCAGGATGGCGAAGCAGGCCATCTCGACGCACTGCAGCAAGGCCGGGATGCCGACCTTGAGGTCCGGGTAGGCGAGCACCTTGTTTGGGTGCACAAGCTTGAGGGTGGATGTGCCGACGGAGATGGCTGACGCCTGCCAGAAAGAGAGGAAAACGACGAGCTTGATGGCGACGATCTTGACGAGCAGCTTGTGCTCGGCGAGAGGCTCGCGCAGCTGGACGTAGAATTGAATAAGGCAGAACATGGCAACGGTGACGGCCAGGGCGTTGACAACGATGATCTGCGTTGGAGTCAGCACAAGAGGTCTGCAAGCCTGAAGGCGTCGAGGGGGGCTGAAATGTTCCGCACCCAGATGTGCCCAAAGACGGGACTGTTGGAGCTCTCGCAGTAGCGTTCAAAGTACTGGGCCACGACGGCCGAGATGGTCATGGCGACGCGGATGAAGCAGTAGTGGTAGATGCCGATCCAGATAATGTTGAACCACGTCAGGCCACTCTTGGGCGTGCGCCAGGGCCCTCTCTGCCCGCCGCAGCACTTGGCGAACCAGTTGACGGGCAAGACCCACGGCTTGACGGGGTGCATCTCGCGGAAGAAGACCTTTTGGGCGTGCAGGTCGGGCGCCGTGTAGTGGCACAGCAGGGCGAAGAAGGAGGCGATGGCAAAGGCCTCGTAGCAGTCGGAGATGACCTGGAAATAGATGGCGTGCCAGTACCACTGCAGCTGGAAGAAGGCGGCGATGGCGTAGATGGGGACCATGAAGAGGATGCGGATGATGCTGCGAAGCCGAGGTTAGAGGTTGCCAAGTACAGTTTGGGGTGCGGGGGAAAGCCTCACTATCGCTGCTCGCGCGGCTGGGTATAGTGAATGGCGTGCATCCAGATGAGGTAGAGGCTCATGACGGCGGCGATGAGGGTGCACGAAGCGGCGATGATGCGGGCGAGGTCGTGGAAGTTGAGGGGGCCGATGAGGATGATCTCCGAGCCGGGAGATACTGCGCCGCGTCAGCTGTCATGTTCACCAGAGCGTCCCAGGTTGCGAATGATGTCTCGCCGACTCTGTCTACCTGAGGGAGGGAGACAGGGTTCATCACGTACTCCTCATGGCCTCGAGCGTGGAGTTGCACGTCAAGTTCATAACGGCGGCTGCTCCGAAGCGCGGATCGGATCAAGACGGGGTCGGATTCTGGGCCCTCGAGGGGCGGGTCATTGAAAACAGCGGCGCGAGTCTTTTGTTTCCCGTGTCTGCGTCGGTCGCGTCGTGTACGTACGGGTCGACCGTTGTCGTGGGTTGTGGGATATGTGTGGCAGCAAAGATGACGATGGTGTAAAGGGCCGTCCAGACAGGTACGCCGTCGAAAAGTCGCCCCAGCGCAGCACAAAGGCTCCCAGAGCACGCAATTCCCTTTAACAACAGCAGGTCGTTGGAATGCCCGCCTCTGCCTGTGTCGCGCGTTCGTTTGCTTCGGGTTTCCCGTTCCGAAACCCACCCTTTGACCGCGTTCGTGGGCAGGGCTGGGGTGACGTCGTGGCTGGCCGGCTGTCCGTCTGTCTCGAAAGCACCAGCTCGGGATGGCGCCGCGGGAATGGCGTCCGGTTCGCCTGTCGAGGGTGAGTCGTGATAGACGGCAAATAGACGAATCGACACGACAGCGTAAGAATACTCAGCAGAGGCAGGCAGGAAAGAGAAGCTGGGAGGGTTGGCGAGAATGAATGAGCCTGTGCAGGGGCGCGCCGCAGGGGTCGTGGACGTGGACCTGCCCTGCGCCAGGGAGGGAGAGGGGAGGGGGCGCCTAAAAATGGATGGAGCCGAGCGACGACGTCAGGCACGCCAGAGGGCGATGTTGTTTGATCGATGGATCGCTACCGAAGTCACAGCGCCAGGCACCTGGACCTGGCCTGGCCTGGATGCCTGGGTGGGTGTACCTGGACGGGGCAGCGCCTCGTGTGGCACGCCCGCTTCGATTCGCTCCACTGCAGCGCCCAACGTCAGTGGCTGCGCCGCCCAGCCCCTCGAGATTTTGTGTGGCCGCAGGGGGAGGCTGTGCAGATCGGAAGAGCCAGCAGGGCGCTCGCCGCCCAGAGGCCCTTGGCCAGAGACGGGCTGTTTCAGGACCTCGCCATGCTCCACGGTCTCGAGTAAAGGCTCGATCGACATGGCAGCGGAAGCGCCAGTATCCGTACACACGATACGATACGACTCATCCATAGCCATCGCCACAGGCTCGCTGGCCAAACGTCCCTCGGCCTCGAATGCGGCGCGTCTCGCAAAAGCTTGGCAGCCTATGCACACCTTCTGCCCGCCAGCGTCAGCAGCGCCTCCATCGGCACGACTGCGCCGCTCCACGACTGCCATCGTCCATGGCCGCTCGTGTAGAATCTTACAGTACAGGCTGTTCGTTGGTTGCTCGATTGCACACATAATTACATACATTGCCCATCCATCATCGCTTATTGCTCTATCCGCATAAGGTGCCTCTGATGACAGTCGCACCATGCTTTTACACCGCCAACGCCTCTGACTCAAACATCCAGCCGGTAGCACCAACTACACATATTCAAGCCCAACGCCGAACCATGCTGTCGTGATTTTACCATCCTCATAGCCTTGCATCACGCACTTCCGTGTCCATCCTGGGCACTACCGACAGGCTCACTTGCGTAAATGGCCGAGATGCTGAACATTGAGACTTGCGCATATATTAGTCGCGTCCTCCCTTTCTCCGAAGGACCAAGTCGTTGCAAACACTTCTAAAAGAGCCAGGTATGGATGGTATGGTAGCAAATTTGGTTTTCGCAGTGACAAAAAGTGTCTCGCATAAAAGATTCCATGAATGTCAGCGGCTGTAGCAAGTCGTAAAAGGGCGTCGGCCTCGACGGCAGGCTCAATTGCCAAGTCGTTCAGGGGCCTCCTCAGCCGTTTCTCTCCAAGACAATCTTCATCGTTAGCACCCTCACAACCCCTTTCAAAGTCTTTCTCCTTCGTACAAGCGAAGCCCCTTGGTATATCCTCGACGTCATCATACAATCTCAAGCCCAGTCCGCCTAGCCGCGCCTTGGTCGCTTGTCGCGCTCGCTCGCCAGGCCGCCCACTCCCTCCTCGCTTCGCCTCTTCCGGCCCCGGTCATCTCGGGGTTCACGTCGCTCCTCGGGACCTCGAAGTCCAATGTCTCTCGGACCTTGATCTCTCGGACCTCCCCGGCCGCCCCGTTGGCTGCTACCGACGCTACCGCCTCCTCCGGTCCATTCCTCCCCTGGCCTGTTTCCTGCAGGACCCTCCGGACGATGCCGTGGCTCCCGTCCTCCCATCAGCTCTCGTCCGCCCAAAGAAGGCTGGCCAATCACATCTCTGGTGCCGACGTCCCGTCCTGGTCGGCGAGACTCGCGCTCTTTGCCGCCAGCCTCTGCGCCCATTGGTCGTCTGTCACGGTGTTCGTTGTGCTCCTTGGCGTCCCCTTCTCGGGTAGGACGTGGGCTGCGTTCCCGTTCCCGCTCGCGGCTGCTGCGTCGAGACGATCGGCTCGGCCGATCAGACCTGCTCTCGCGCTCTCCACGGTGCTCCCGTCTTGCTGAACCGTCACCGCCGTTTGCCGGTCCCCAATTGGTGGATTCCTGCCACATGACGTCTTGACGCTCTTGACCCGGGGTCGTGGCTGGCGAGCCCCCCGTGAGTACCTGGGCGTCTGAGTTGCCCAAAAACTGTCGTGGCTGGCCTCCACGCGGTCCGCTGTTTCGTCCTATATCTGGCGTCGTCTGGGCTTGCTGGAGCATGGTGTTGATTCCGGCCAGCTGCCGCCTGCCTCCGCCGGTCCTGGACCGATCACTCGACGAGGCTGGCCCCGTAGGCACGCCTGCGTCCGCCAGCGAGGAACCCATGCCGTCCGAAGGTGCCTGCCGCGAATCCGACGCGTGTCTATCGCCAGCGCTTACATGCCGGTTCTGGCTGGATGGAGGTGGTCCGGGAGGAGGTGGAGGTGGCGGGAGCGACGAGCCACCCATCTGGGCAAGGCGGTCAGGATGCACGCCTGATGAAGGAGTCGTGTTTGCCGATGTAGGGGTTTGCATGTCTGGCCTGGGACCAAAGTGTTGCTTCCTGTCGGAGTGTGAGCCTGCAGGCGGACCTGACGGCGTCGTGGGTCCTGTGCCGTGCTCGTAGCCACGAGGTCGGCTCCGTCCGGACGCAGGCCCGGTCGGCGGGAGCCTTTCTGGTGATGGCGCTCGTGGCATTTCTGGCGCTCCAAAGCGGTTGTCTGGCCTCCCGGGGGCCGACGGATGGGTTCCGTGTCCACCTCGAGTTGCGCTTCTACCTCGACCACGGGGACCGGATGGAATGTCAGAACCCGAGGGCATGGGATTGAGCCTTCCGTAGTTTTGGTCTTGGTGCGGCATCCTGTGCTCGAAATCCTGGCCACGAGGTCCTGGCCGATGGAATGCCGAAGCGTCACGCATCTTATCCATCGCGCCTCTCTCAGCATCACGACCCCCTGGCCAGTCACCCCTGAAGTTGCCTCCAGGCAGCGGTGACCTGTCACGAGGGTCTCTACCAGGCCCTCGCGGGTCTTGAGGCCCTCGCAGATCTTGTGGCCCTCGCGACTCCTGGTGGAATGGGCGACCCAGTCGGTCGTCGTAGCCACCAGTTGCAGGTCCATACTCCGGGCCATGACGACTGACTCGTCGCGGGGACGGCGGCCTCGGTCCACGATCTCGGCCATCTTCCCTCGGCAGGCGACCTTGCAGGTTGTGGGCGTCATTGCGGTCCTCAATCATCGCAACACGATCGGGGTTGACCGTGTCCAAGGTGTCGTTTGGTGCAGGCCGACGGCCCCTGGGTTGGCGATCTGGGTCTGGACGACGGTCTGGTCGATCTGAGCCTTCTTGGGCAAACAATGCCGCCCTCTCGGGGTTCATGGCAGGCTCCAATGGTTCATTTGCCGCAGGCGGGGGGGCCGACGGCTGGGCTGGTGGCTCAACGTGGCGATCCTGCACCCTACCGCGTGCGTCGCGGTGCTGTCCGGGGCGCGGCGGCAGGTCCCCACGGTCTGTGGGCCCATCGTTTCCGTGTCGCTCGGAGGTGTCGCGAGGTCGTCCAAGACGATCCGGATCAGATGGTCTCGGCTCCCTAGCGTCCCGTGCCTCTCGGGGATCGCGGCCGTCTCGTGGGCCGCGGGGCTCACGCAAATCTCGACCCTCCCTTCGATCATGTCCTCTTCCCTGCGCATATCGCTCTGGTGGAACAGGCCCTGGCATTGGCACGTCCGGGCGGCTTGGGAGATTGTGCGTTGGGCGGTCCGGAAGCTTATGGGCGCGGGGTTCAGGTCTGCCTTGGACAGCGCCAGGTCTAGGAGTCGACGATCGAGAAGGCCCCGACGCCTCGTCACGTCTTGCTGGCGAGTCTCTGGCCGACTCGGAAGGCTTCAAAGGCAACGAGTCTTTGGGAGTGCCTGTGCTTGATCGCCCTTTGGTGTCCTTGGCATCCGGCACTTCGCCATCTTCTTCTTCTGTGATTTGCATCTTGTTCGAGGCTGGCCTGTACTAGTGGTCAGACATGGCACAATGGCGTCACCGTCTAAGGCAGTACTGGGAACTAGGAGAGACATACTTGGCCACATGCGGCCTGAAATCGGGAGCATCGGGACGCAGTTTGGAATTTTTGTCGGCATCTGAGGAAGGCCCAGCAGGCTTGCGGAGTTTGTTAGTACTCGTTTCGAGCTCAAGTTCAAGGTTTGCTTACGGCGTTTGATCGGAAAGCCTGGACCATGACCCATTTAGATTTCCTCTTCTGCAGCTCGGACATGGCACCTTGAGCTGCAACCGACAAATCGACACGACCGCCTTCTTCGCTCTCGGGAGTGGCCTTTTTGGCCATTTCCAACGTTGATATCTTCTGCAGTTGAGCTGTAAACTGCGTGGCCATGAAATCCACAGCGGGAAAGCAATCCAGTACTGCTTTGAGTACAGTAATGGCATTTCGAATGTGCATCCACTCCGAACCGCCCAGACACGTCTTGAGTGCCGTGTTGAGGTTCTTGTGCCAGCGGAAGAGCAAGTCTCTAAATTGCGCGTGCTCCACAAAGGTCTCAGGCTTTCCCTGCTCATTGACGGTGAGGACGAAGCCAAGGCGAGGCTGGTCGCTGGATCCTTTGCCTTCTTTTTCGTAGGCGCCGGGTCGTGCTGAGCCCTTGGAAGTCTTGGTGTCTTTCTCATCAGGTACTGGCTCGTTCTTGTGCCATCGCGACAGGTCTTCTAGAATCAGTTTCAAGAACCGACCCAGGTTCTCCGCTTCTCGGACGGTGCACGTGAAGATCAGAGTCCGTAGCCGGTTTGCGTTGAAGAGCCGATCCAGCAAGGACATCAGCTTGAAGACAGGTGCATTGCAATCGTGTAGAGCCTTGATGAATCTGTACGTATACTCTGCATCTGCCGGCGAAAGAAGAACACGAGGCAGGAAGCACTGCTCGAGAAGTACGTCGGATATGCTGTCCGCCTTGACTGAAGAGTCGGGGAAAGATGTCTGAAACAATTTTGTCAAGTAATACTTCCATTTGGCCTTGCGGAGGCCATGTTCGGCGAGCTCGTCAATCAGGTAGCCTTGGAGATCCATAATCTCCTTTCTCTTCTCTGCATTCCGTTGCATACCCCAGCGAGATGGGTCGGAGCGATCTTTACCAAGGGCTGACCACTCGCTCATAAGTCTGTTGCGTTCTTTGGTGTAGATCTCCTCAGGAAAGCAAAGGTCCCCGAGCTGCAATGCCCAGAACGTGGCATAAAGCTCCTGTGTTACTTTCTGCCAAACCTCAGGACGCACTGCAGGTTGAACCGCCTCGATTATAGGCTGCAGAGCAGTAAAGGCGGTCCGCGATAACGAAAAGTCATCGGGTTTCTTCAAATGGGCTGTGTTAGCCGAGTTCGCGACGGCGGCTGGGCCAGTTCCTACCTGTTGATCCCCGTTCTCGACGGCTTCACCGGTCGCGGCACGGTTCGTCGGCGCGTTCTGGGGTTTCGCGTCCGACATGCTCACGTCGCCCTCTTTGTCAACGCCAAGCTTTCGAGCTTGCGACGTGTCTTTCTTGTCCTTTGTCGGCTGCCACGGAAACATTCGATGGGCGAGGCTGCCCCTGCCAATGAGAAAGGCGAGATCAGTCTGCAAGCCAAAAGAATTCATGAGATCCGGGATGGACGGTACAATTGCGTCAAAAGCGGTGGGGTCGAGATTGCTCCAGAGAAAATCCAGATACTGCATCAGTGCCTGATGAGAGTCGTCGACGATTGACGACAGGAACTTGATATGAGCCTCGTCGTCCGGTATCTTGTAGCTTGCGACCTGCCGATATTGCGCGAGGTTGATCAGAAGCCTGGTAGCAAGCTTGGACTCCGAGAGTGCTTGCATCAGACGCCCAGAACTCTTGACATTGTCGAAACGTTTATCTTGCGCTCGGATTAGGGTGTGTTGCCGCAACCATCGGCCACCAGACATGGAGAGGATCTGGTAGTCAGTGAAGTCGGCCGCAGCGACTATGCCTCCCATGACGGAGATGAATTCTTTGAGAATGATCAGGTCGGTCGAATTGCGCGAGTAAAGCTGTTGGTCGACGTATTGGAGAACTGGGATAGGGTTCAAAACGGAATAACGCTTGAAGACTTTGCCAGAAAACCTCGACAGCGCCTGGAGCCATTTGCTGGTGGTCAGGGCGTGGTCTTCTTGTGTCCGGCTTCGCGATTTTCCGAGAGAATTCAGCAGCGACCACACGAGGACGTCGTATGAGAGGTCTGTGAAATATTTCGCGCACTCAACGAAAGCCTCAATCAAGTTGGAGTAGACCTCCAGCTGTTCAAACGCGACCTTGAAAACGATGCCGGGCGAGGCGTAGCTGGTCTTCGCCAGCCGCTTCGCCATTTCACTCAAGTTGGTGAGTGACACTCGCTTCATTGTGGCCTTGGTCTCGGAAGCAGATCGTGCAAAAGCTGTCCGCATGGCTGGGAGTCGGGAAATCGAGCCCTCAAACCACTCTGCATACATGGCATAGCGGGTAAGGAGAGGGTATTGCTTGACGAGCTCCCAAACGGCACTGACGGCTGCGGCATTTGCTTTGGTATGGCTCAATGCGGGTAGCAAGAGGCGGCGAACGAGGTCTTGCCAACGAGCGCGATTCGACTCTGACTTATTTACGGCCAGGCTCTTGGCGCCGATGCTAGCAAGCTTGATGAGAAGAGACTCGTCCTTTCCAATGTTGACGCCGGAGAGATTCAGGAACGTGCCGCACAAGGTGAAGACATCGTCGACCGTCTGACAGACAGGGATGTTGTCCGCCCACTCATCCCAGTAGTAGCGGTAGTTCTGATTTTCGTTGGTGTCGAACTGGGTAGGCAGGGGCCAACGATATATCCTTTTTCCAGGTAGCCGATTGAGCCGCACACTGCCCTTTGGCACGCCAGCCTGGTCGATATCGGGAATATTCTTGGTGGGAAACTCAGCCGAGTTCACAGACGACGGTCTGCTGTCGGTGTACACCTTGTCGAGAGAGACGTGGAGTATGCGGTGAATCCGTTCCAGGACGTCTGGGTAGACCTCTGGAATCCAAGGGAAGCGACCCAGGATGAAAAGTGACTCGGGTATGGCGCCGATTGTCAGGAGCTGAGTGAGAAGGGCAGCCTTTTGCTCCAGCGGCTCGGGGAGCTTCTTCTTGTCGTCTTTCTCGGCTGCAGCCTTCTTCTGCTCGGTATCGGCCTTCTTTTGCAGCTCTCTCCTAGCAGTGTTGGACGCCATCGGGTTGTCATCGTCGCCTTGTGGAAGGACGCCGGCCATGAGCAGGGCGTTCATCTGCCCACCGCGCGCCTCGCGCTCCGCTTCCTGTAACTTTGCCGTCTCCTTTTCGCGGACCTTCTCCATGTCGCTATCTACTGGCGAGAGGTGTGGGTAAAGATCGGTCAATGAGAGAAAACCAATTTTGATGAGGAGGGCGGCAAGATAGAGGAGGTTAGCAGGGAGGATATCGTCCTCAGCCCGCATGCCAGAATTGTAAAAGCGGAGCTTGAAGCCGAGAAGCTGTGCGGCAACACGATTTCCCATGGCTGGCAGCGTCCTTGTCTCCCGGATCCAGGCCTGCTCAGCGTCTGCCACGGCGCCTTCGCTGTCGTGGCCGTTGGAGCTTTGGCTCTGTTGCAAATGTTGGTCTGTGACTCGTCTTCCACCGAGCTCGTAAAAAGCGGCCAGATGAACCTCGCGAGCACGATCCCAGAAGGCAACATCCCGCTTCAGCTTGAGGCGTGAGTTCTTGGCCTCGTCCTCTTCGCTCGTGTTCCACTCGGGGTAGTCGGGGAGTGCCCAAACCGGCAGGCCTCCGACGAAAGAAGAGCCATCGCTGAAACGTTTAGAGGGCCACCACGAGCTGGTCCTCAAGAACTTGACGAAGAATTTGTACTGCTTGATGAGGACTGCTGCGTTCACGTCGAGGGTGACATCAAGTGCTCGACCAACATCCAGGTCAAAGGTGCCGATCAAAGCCTTGACCCTTTCAAAAATCTTGCCGGGCGGCGGTGGGGGTATGCTGTTGGTAGAGAAGAGCTCCGAGATGAGCTTGGAATAGCCTTCGGATTCCTCTCGCAGCAGGTTGTAGTTTGCTTGCCGGTACAGGAGGTTGGTGGCTTGCCTGACTCCGAGTCTGGCAAAGTTGTCCCTGATCAAGCCCAACTGCTGCAGCAGAGGCGTGTCTAGGACCTCGCGCATGAGTGCGGGGGAGACTCCGGTGGCGACGAGAAATTCGCGGAGAGCTGGCCGATACATGTCCGGGTCGTTGTCCAAGACAATGGCCAAGGAATCGAGGAACAGCGTGTGAGGCGCGAACGCATCTGGATCCTTGCTGGCTTCGGGCGTTTCCTCGCCCAAGATGGCCTTGACGCAGGCACCGGCATCGGCGGCATCCAATCTGGCCTCAAAAATGGCGTGAATGAACTCCTGAAAGAGACTGGAGAGCTCCGTGATGTCCACGTCCTCCCGCGACTGGATACCGTGCTGTATAATCTCCTGCCGCCCTCGCTCAGCCCAGGTGCGGACCTTGTCACCTGTGAGGTTTTCGTAGTAATAGGCACGCCAAGTCGGAGGCTGTCCAGCATTGGATGGCAGTCTCGTGGTCACAGGCGAGGTGGGCTGTTTCGGAGTGGAAGAGGCGGGTGCTGGAGGCTTTGTGTTATGTGGCGACGGCGGAGGCCTGAATTGTTTGGGCGACGGCGGCTGAGCTTGCGAGAAGCTCGCGCTGCGAGACGGCGTGGGAGTAGACTGGCCTTGGTGTCCCTGCTGTGAGTGAAAATTTTGTTGGTGATTCGACGCATTTCGGCTATGGCCGTGGTTGGATTCGCGCCGGTTGAAACCACCACGATTTCCTCGGCCACGACCGCCGCCTCTGCCTGCCCCATCATCTCGGTCGTGTTGGCCTAGCGATGTGTCTGCAGGGCGGTGCGGCGAAGGTCTGCCTCCATCGCCCGAGGGGCGGTCGGGTCGCTTGCGCTTCGCAGGCATGATCTCGCCTGGTAAGTGTTGCGGCTCGCGAAAAGAGTAGCTATATCATTTGCGGCAGCGTAGGTAAGTTGCCCGAACGCGAAAGGGTCGTAGTGGTCACAAGCGCGACAATCAGGCCACAAATAAGAGAGAAGAAGAAGGCAAGAAAAAGGTAGAGAGGCTGCACCACTCGAGGTGCGAGCAGAAAGGAGTGACGAGAAGGCAAAGAATCTCCGGGCCGTCGACAAAGCAGACGCGGGCAAAGAGACTCGCAGCCACGCAAAAGGCAGAAACGACCAGCTGTAGCTGCTCAATACTCGGAAGACTCCTCTGCGGCCCAAAAAAAGAAGTTCTATCCGACCGTCGAAACGCTGAAGAGGCGATGTTGGCCACGATGTTGCACCGAAAGGGAGAGGTGAGGAGAATGAGCTCCAGGTCCACGGCCAGCCTTGCGATGGTGCACAGTTGCAGCTTCTCGGTGAGAGTGCACGGACCAGTTTAGGCCAGGCCAGGCTACGGATACGCTTGCCATTGTTGCTCGAGCACAGTACGATTGAACATGACGGGCACGTGACCTGGCGACTGAGTTCAATAGAGCTCGACTGGCTGAGTCATCCGCAATCAGTTGAGTCCATGTTCCATTTGGAAGGTGAGAGATGGCGCCATTGCAGACTTCATCTTGCATACCGTGGGTAACATCGGCTGCAGTAAGTCATTATCGATTTGAATAGGGCTTTGGAGCATCTCACTCAGCTTATTCAGAGCCCTTGCATTTATTCTCAAACTTTTGGTTTTTAAGTGGCTTGGCTCTTCTCCGTCGTCACATTGCAGCTCTCACTCAACTCAATTCAAAGCCTCTCCCCAAACCACCCCCTCCGCAATCGGCGATTGAAAGTCGCAAAGCATCGAGCATCCAATGGCCCAAGGCAAGCCCACCAGCGGCGACGCTCGGAAGCAATACGGTCAGTGATTATACACTTTTTTTGATTGAGGCTTGCATGGCCTTTTCTTTCAGTTCTTATGCGAGCCGGATGGCTCAGCGAGCCCCGCCCCCGCCATGACGTGAGAAGACCAGATCAGTAGCTGAATACCTGCAAGAAAGAACGCAATCACAGCCCGAGAACCCCTTTGCGGGCCTCATTCCAGATCAGCAAATAGCCACCATCCCCGAATTTACTCTTGAGTCGGGAATTACCCTCTACAATGTCCCCGTGGCCTACACGACCAGGGGCAAGCTGTCGGCGGAGGGGGACAATGCCATGGTCATCTGCCACGCCCTCACCGGCAGCGCTGATGTGAGCGACTGGTGGGGTCCGCTGCTTGGCGGACCAGGCCGCGTGTTCGACACATCGAGGTTCTTCGTCGTTTGCATGAACAGCCTGGGCAGCCCCTACGGCACGGCCAGCCCCGTCACGGCCAAGGACGGCGACCCCGAAAAGGGCCGTTATGGACCCGAGTTTCCTCTGACGACGATCCGCGACGATGTTAAGTGAGTGCCCAGTGGAAGCAGAATCTGCAATCACACAGCAAGTTGACGCGGCCCAGGCTGCACAGATTGCTCCTGGACGACTTGGGGGTGAAGCAAGTTGTCGCCGTGATAGGCGGGTCTCTGGGAGGCATGTTCGTCTTGGAGTGGGCGTACTTTGGAAAGGACTACATCCGATGCGTTGTGCCCATTGCCACTTCGAGCCGACACAGCGCCTGGGGCATAAGCTGGGGCGAGGCGCAGCGACAGAGCATTTACGCCGACCCAAAGTACGACGACGGGTACTACCCGTTCGACGACCCTCCGTCAACGGGGCTGGGCGCGGCGCGCATGTCGGCGCTGTTGACGTATCGGAGTCGGAACTCGTTTGAGTCGCGCTTCGGGCGCAATATCCCAGACGCCTCCAAGGTTCAGACGATCCGCGAACGGCCCCGACCCAGCACGCCGTCCGAGGCTCACTTTCACATCCACAACGATGGCCACAACGTGAAGCGCTCGGCGCCGTCTCGCAGCGACTCGAACGCGTCGGCTAGCAGCAAGTCAGCCGGCACGGCGCCAGCGGACCTTGCCGACCCGCAATTCCATGGCCCCCAAAAGGGCAGCCTCACTGGAGGCGAGACGCTGCCGACAACGACGTACTTCTCGGCGCAGTCCTACCTTCGCTACCAGGGAACCAAATTCGTCAAGCGCTTCGACAGCAACTGCTACATTGCCATGACACGGAAGCTGGACACGCACGACGTGTCGCGGAACCGAGCGGCGACCATTGCCGAGGCCCTCGAGCTCATCGAGCAGCCAACGCTGGTGCTGGGCATCGAGAGCGACGGGCTGTTTACCATTGCAGAGCAGGAGGAGATTGCAGAGCACGTCAAGAACGCGCGGCTGGAGCGGATCGACAGCCCCGAAGGCCACGACGCCTTTCTGCTGCAGTTTGAGCAGGTCAATAGCTACATCCTGGCGTTCCTCAAGGAGGTGCTGCCAGACATCATGAGCCGAGAGGGCGGTGCGCCCGAGGAGGCCAGCGTAGGGCAGCTCACCAAGTCGAGCACATTTGGCGAGGCTGAGGTAGAGGACATTACGGCCTGGTAATGGAGGCGCAAGCCAAAGAGCCCAGTCGACATGGTAGTCGGCCGACAAGGGGTTTTGGAAGCGCATACCGTACGGGGTTAGACTTTGAACGCAATAGACCATGACTGCCGTTGATGATCAGCAAGACCGACGTCTGTCACCTCTCTTGTCGTAGGCGGAGCTGGCTCGTATCAGGGGTCCCTGGACGCAGGCATTGACTGGTGCACTCGGAACCGCCGTCTCGGTAGCCGTCTGAGATGGCGAGATGGATTCGGTACAGGAAGGTGGCGGTTTATAGTTTGACGAGCCATTCCCCGCTCGACATACATAACATACGAGCACGACTATGTGTTGGGCGTGGCGATAGCCGATCTGCGATACGGCAATGCGGTTCATATACGAGGTTGTCAGTGAGGTTCGGCTCTCGCACAGGGGCGCTGGCTCGGGGCGCCCGCTGTCTTATTGTTGCTGGCATCTCGGCTCTCAATACGACTTCCCGATGGGGACTGCGGCCCGTCACGCCATGGAGTTCATTGCAATACGTAAACGGTGGGCCAAGGGCCGTCGAGACTCGGAAAACAACCGTAAGGGCTGACGATTCGCCTCCAGGACAGGTCAATTGCGCGGCAAGGAGGTGTCATCAAGTGTGCAGGGCTGCATGCAAGTCATCGGCTTGGGAAGTAGCCGCGAACGTCGGAACCAGACGCATGTAGGTACTCGTAGACGTGGTGGTGGACAGCGCGAAGGTGCCGTCGTGTTTCACGACGCCCAGAGTGCCGAGCAATGAGAATGCAAGCTCCAGGCTGGTGGACACCTTGGACCGGGTTGCCGGTTTCGGGAACGCTGCAGGAGGCTATGCGGCGGCCATTAGCACGTGGGACCGACGAGCAGATAAATTGACTTGTGCTGGATGGAGCCAGGGGGCCGAAACGCGCATCTGTGCGGGCAGAAGGCCGTCCGTCGTCTGGACGGAGAGGCCTAAGTGTTGAGCCAATTGCGACCGACGGCGATGCAGAAGCTGAGTGCATCCTGCTGCAGCATAGGGGACGATGGCGACGGTACCTAGAGTAGCCGCTATTTGCTGCGCAATCTGACGGATTATTGAACGAGACCTCGGCCCATGCAATCGGGGGCACCGTCCAGTAAGTGGTCTGGCCGGCTTGGCTGGACTCCACTGGAGCCCACGGGGCTTCCGGCGGGAGAGACGTTCTGGAAGGGCGCCAGAACCCACCTGCGGCCCAGCGAGTGGCCCTAGTGGCTGCCGCGATGGTGCCACCCCCGGCAGGTTCCCTGGGCGGGCCACTGACGCAGGCACTGCGGGCCCGCATTGGTCGCCAGCTGCCGCACGTGCAGCGTGTGCAGTGTCGGTGCAGTGTCAGTGCAGTGTGTCGCAACCCCACCCGGTGGGAAGCCACACCTCGCCTCGCCGCCGTCGACTTGGGTTTTCCTCGCTGGAGCGTGCGCCAGGGCCATGGCCATCTAGGGGGGCTTGCGGGCTGCGTGGCTGGCGCGGTGCGTCCGCAAGGGTTTTCTGCTTCCGCTGTCGAAGTTGCAAAGTGCGGGCAGCGCATGGGGGTGACGGGCATCCCAAGATCCGTCAGATCCGTAGCAAGAAGAGAAGAGAAGAGTCGCACAACCTTGAGGGACTACTGTACTCGTACCTGGTCAGGAAAGTATGGGGCGCTGGGCCAGCGTCGCAACATTCATTCATTACCTTACCTTGCGAATCGTAATTGGCCCTTCCCTGGGAGATCCCCGCTGCTGAGTCGCTCCACGCCCTGCCGCCTGTCAACTCCACTGCCTGGGAAGGCACTCCCAAGTACCGCACCGTAGTTGTACGGTACCTGCTCGCACTTGCTCTATGCTCAGTTCACCTTGCGTCCACCCGAAACGCAACTCTGTCACATCCCTCCTGCGAGCATCGACCGACCCGACTGTGGCACGCGGGCAACGCAGACGTTGCGATAACCTCTTCGTCGCCTGGTCCTGAATCATCCCCCGCTGCGCCTCCACGACTGCCGACTCGACACCCAAGGCACCCGCGAAGCGCAAATCGGAACCGCTCCGCCGCCGATCGTCGACGCCAGCCCTACGCACAGCACCGACGACACTGCCGGAGTTTGCGTCTGTGCCATCGCGAAGCAGCGCGACGCCCCATCGACGATATCGAGCCGGCCACCTTCCCCTCGCCCATGTTGTCGCCAGTGGACCCGGACAGCCCGCGCTGCTGATCGCCTCGCCTCGCAACCATGGCGGGCTCCGTCGACGAGATGCTGCCTCCGCCCATGGCGCCTGGCAACCGCGAGCGCACCCTCGGCGGCAACCGCGCCTTTCACAACTTCTACAACGACTACTCCCACATACCCGACCCGAACCTGCGCCGACGACTGGCCCTGTCCGAGATTGACAAGGTCCCTTTTGGCCTGTACCGTACGTTGCTTCACGACTTCCCTTATCGATGAGAGGCTAATCCTCGCAGACGTTCGGGCCGTGCTGGTCGCCGGCGTCGGCTTCCTCCTCGACTCCTACGACATCTTCGCCATCAACCTCATCACGACGCTGTTGGGCATGGTGTTCTGGAGCGGCGACGAAAATCAAGACGGCTATGGTGGAAACGGCGGTGTTTTACCCGACACCACTAACCAGGCACTCAAGGCATCGACCAGTGCCGGCATCGTCATCGGCATGATTGTCTTTGGATGGCTAGCCGAGTGCGTGACTCCCATATCTTCCCACATATCGCACACGTGCTGACAACCTCCAGTGCTGTTGGCCGTCGCCGAATGTACGGCGTCGAACTCACCATCATCATCTTCGGCACCTTTTGCTGCGCGCTGGTGTCTTCTAGCCCTTCTGTCGACGCCTCTGGACTCTTGATCTTCTGGCGTGTCTTGATGGTGAGCGTCAAATGGCCCGGGCTGCTCCTTGGGAGTATATTACTGACAGCAACCAGGGCGTTGGTATCGGAGGCGACTATCCTCTGTCTTCTGTCATCACGTCCGAGTCAGTACCGTTTGGCCGCTGTATCGTGCCTCTGCTAACGACCATCAGATTCGCCCCGACGCGTTGGCGAGGCGCCATGATCGCCGCAGTCTTCTCCATGCAAGGTTTTGGGCTGCTCCTGTCTGCCCTCGTCGCGCTCATCACCACCGTGGCTTTCAAGGATTCATACATCGGCATCAAGGACGAGACGGTATGCGATGCGGCATGTCGAGTTGCAGCGGACAGGTCGTGGCGCATCATCGTGGGCGTCGGTGCCATCCCTGCATGCCTTGCCTTGTACTACCGCATCACCATTCCCGAGACACCACGATACACCTTTGACGTGCAGCACGACGTGGAAAAGGCCGACGCCGACATCCGAGCCTACGTGCAGAGCAAGTCCACCGGCGACTACGAGAGCCACCGAAATTCGAGAACACGCGTTTCCGAGATGATGCTCGACGTCCCTCAGGCCTCGTGGGCCGACGTGTTTTCCTACTTTGGCCAGTGGAAGAATCTCAAGGTGCTTATCGGAACCACCATGTCGTGGTTCTTTTTGGTGCGTCAAACCCTGGTCCTTGTGCGGAAGCCGTCATTGTTTGCTGACATTCTGTCTAGGATCTGGCCTTTTATGGTCTCGGATTGAACAGCACCATTGTGCTCCATGCCATTGGGTACGGAAGCGGAAGCACCCTGTACGACAAACTCTACAATCAGGCAGTCGGCATGATTATCCTGGCCTGTGCCGGGTCCATCCCTGGCTACTGGACAGCAGTCTTTACCATTGACACCATTGGCCGCAAGCCGTTGCAGGTCTTTGGCTTTCTGCTTTTGACCATTATCTTTTGCATTTTGGGATTCAAGCTTCACAGCTTGAGCGAGGGGGCCATGCTCGCGCTATATCTTGTCGGGCAATTTCTCTTCAATGCGGGCCCGAATACCACCACATTTGTGGTTCCTGGAGAATGCTTCCCGACGCGGTACCGATCGACTGGCCACGGCCTATCGGCGGCCATGGGCAAAATTGGCGCCATCGTCGCCCAGGTCATCAGCATCCCCTTGCTGAAGCGAGAATCGGGGACGGCATGCGTTGGCAACGACTGCTCGCCGTACCTCGACCGCCTGCTCAAGCTGTTTGCGCTCTTCATGCTCCTCGGGACCCTCGTTTCGCTACTCATCCCGGAGACCAAGGGAGTGACGCTGGAGGAGCTGTCGGGCGAGTCCAAGACCAGCTACAATGCGGGATGCAATGGGAGCATTAGCCTCGCGTCGCCAAAGCTGCGCGCTTGGAACCCTTTTTCCGGTGGACAGCCTGCGGGATTCTTCTATCCGCGATCACACACAAGCAATTTCGGCACGGGTCGTCGAGAACCTCGGATGGGCATCATGGCATCGCCGGAGCTCGTGGCCGAGGACGCCGGGCAGCAGAAGTCGCGCTTCTGGAGGCGATCGCGAAAGTCTCGAATCGGTAGCGACGGTTCGAACGAAATCGCACTCAGGAGCCGCAGCCCAAGGCCAAACGGCGTCGGAGACGGCGGATCCGCAGACGGGGCCGCCAGCACGACGAGCCAGACGATGCTGCACCAGCAGCAGCAGTTGCCGACCTGGGGAGCAGGCTGGGGCAGAATCGACCGAGGCGGCCCGCCACCTCTGTCGGAAAACATGCAGCTTCAAGACGTGGGCAGTTTGCTGCGGCCAGTCTAACGGGTGTGTACATGGTGCTTGAAAAATGCATTTGGCGACAGAGACAAGACGATGATGTCGGCGTTGGGTTACGCATATTGACTTTTATTCCGGCGCTTGAGGGTACGCTGGGATTGGAATGGACACTGCGACTAGACGATGATACCTCTTTGTGGAATTTTGGGACCCGCGTGTAGACGGCGCGGCTTTTAGACTCGAGGGGGGTACGATATACGTGTACACGGCTGTAGAAAGCTATGGATGAATCAATGAGCAAGACAGAGACTTGTTTGAGAATGTGGGGCTTCCCGCCTGAGCGACTCTGAATTGTTTCTATCCGTGAATGTCTGGCCTGCTCGTCACGTAGAGAGGAGCAGCTAAGGTTGTGATTGCAGAGTCGACCGGCGGTGCAATATTCAAGATGCGTAATAGCTAGTGAAAGACAACGTAAGGCCAAAGACTTTTGAGCGGATATTAACCCAACCGCCATCATCTTTAAAAGTGTCTCGCCGGAGCAGATTCGAACTGATGCTCAAAGCCGTATTTTTCGCTCTCGGCCTTGCGAAGCACTCTCAACGCTTTTATCCATTTTATATGACTGGGTCATCGCTCAGCCTATTCCTGCGTGTCAGCCTGATATCTCTAACCATAAAAAGCGCAGGCTGTCGCAACCAAAAAAGAGATGCAAGGGACAAGAAAGGCCGTCGACGCGCCAATCATTACTCACAGGTGCACTCTCCGCAGGTGTCCATAGCGTCGGACCGAAAGCTGCCGTCACCGGTGCAGCCGGAGTGGATGTTGGATGCGTGGCAGAAGGCGTTGACCCGCCGAGGACAGCTGAAGCGGCGGTTGGAGTCTATGGCGGTGGCCTGGGAGGCCTGCTCTGCGGGCGTGGGGAGGGCGGAGGAGAGGGTGAAGAAGAGGGCGGCGATGAGGGTGGCCGACTGTTGATGTTAGCTTCACTTGGACGGATCGCGTAGCTGCGGAGGGCATTTCGAAACCCGGCAGACGACGTACCTTCATTGTGAAGATGTGTACAGATGTGTTAGAGGAGGATGTTGTTAAGTGACTGGATATGGATACGTAGGGAGTACGAGACGTCGGAAGATGGACACTTCCGCAGACGAGCATAGTTGATATATCACGACGGCTACGTACTGATCTACACAGCCCAGACGGTGTGGTGTCTTGGATCGATCTATCCCGAGGGAGCGGGCAAAACAGACTCATGTCAGCCCAAACAGCAACGCTTTATTTATCTCATGTCGCGGCTCTAGCCCCAAGTGCACGCAGGTCCATGTCTTACAACACGGCGCAGCGGGGAATGCGAGCGTGCTCTGGGCCGACGTCGTCCGTCGTCTTTGGCTCGCCAAAAGGACGGTGTCTTTGCCCCCCGTGGCCAAGGGCGGGAGATGACGGTGTCTTGGATCGTGGGGAGTGCCGGGCCGTGCACGACGGACCGTGGGGATGCTGTCGGGGATGTTATCGGGGCTGGATGGCGCATACAAAGGACGCGGGCGCATGGTGTTGTAACTGATGCCTGGTCGTTTGCTGCTTGTTCTTGACCTGGCGACTTAAACACTGCATGAGGATACGGGACGAGCATGAGGATCAAAGGTTGGAGGAGTTGGAGGAATCATGGAAGGCTGCATGATGGATGCGTGCATGCATGTCTCAATGTCTTGGAACTCGGACCCACGCCGCAGGAACCTCAGCTGGCCAGGCCTCCGGCTCGCCGACAAGCCTTGGCTGGGCCTGGATGCTTGGCCTGGCAGCTGTCTGCAATGCAGCCTCGCTCTGCAAAATTGAGTCCCAGCCGCAGGTCTCAGTTATATTCGGAACGCCTGCATCCCCGCAGCACGGTTCGTCGCCGACTCTTCCGTTGAGGAATCCCCAGCGACGCTCTGCGCCCGCCACGCGCTCGTCGCGGCCCCATCCGTGAATCAAAGGCTGCACGGAATGCTTGGTCGAGAGAAAGCAGAGGTAGCAAAGAATCGAAGGCAATCTACCCGCCGCAGAGTTCAAGTTGAGTGGTTTGGGAACATGAAGTGGCAGAGTAAACAGGGTAGAGAAGAAGGGGGGGGATAGAGTGAAAATTATCAAGCATCGACGTTGCACCGCAGTATATCAACAAGGTCGCGTAGGAATGGCCTGCTCCACTCATCCTCCGTTCCTCTGTCGATGCCGTCTTGCAGCTCATCCAGAGCCGTCCTGCCCGCGACGGCGATATCAATATCAGCTCCTTGGCTCCCCAGGAGCGAGCATAGCCGCCGCCGCTGCGTAAAGACACAACATTGAGGACCATGTGAAAACTCCGAAGGGTCGAATCCTGCCCGGTACAGTACGCATAAAGAATGTAGCGCGGTCCTCCCTCCATCTTGCGTCGGTGCATTCAAGTTGGCTCCATGAGCTAGTAGGCCGTCAAGAGTAGCGGCAAATGTGCCGCCAAGCTCTGGAGAGCGGCAATGGAAGCGTTTATTGACCCTTGTTGACGTCCCTTTGTCAATGATGAGCTGAGACAAAAGGGCATCAAGATCCAGCTGCTGCGCAGTGAACAGCAGGTGACAAAGTCGTTTCCACCTTGCTATAGCAGCCCCAGGTCGCCGGCTATATGCTTCGAAATGTGTATCGAGACTATCATCGTATCGGTTGAGAAGTCGGCTTGTATGCTCCACCATGCACCCGCGTCGAACTAGAGCTGAACCAGGCTGAACATCCCACCTTCTACCATTCGTTCCAAACCCCATCGATCGAGCAGCAGCTCACAACACGATGGTGCCAGGTCCCATCGCTGCTCGTGCCTTCCAGGGGAGGGGCCTGGACGGGGCTTGGCATTACGGCCCCTTGGTCAAGCATGTAACTTGTGCAATTGATGAGTGCGCTTCGCTGGCTGTCCGCCACCGAGGGAATGGAATGGAGGTAGAAAAGTAAAGGTGTGGTATAATGCGACCCCCATGCCCCCAACCTACGCATGTAGGTAAGCTGGTTGATATCGCCGGTTCTTTCGACACAGAGCTTCATCATTCCGATTCCATCTTTTGGCGTCATCGCCATGGCTTTTGCCGCTGCAAAGTGGGGACATGAAGTGGTTCACAGACGGGAGGTAGAAGATCTCTGCCACAGAGCTGTGCCCCGTTTGTCGCTAGGAGCTCCGCAATCAAGGGCGACTTTTGAAGCATGGCAGCAGATAGAGGCGACATGGCTTTGCTCGGCGATTCTGGATTCCATGAGACAACTTGACTCGGGTCGGCGCCCCGGTCAAGCAAAAGCTACACGAGTTGTGGTGATGCCCCCGACAGAATAGCTCGTGACAATGGCCAGGCAACTTCAGGACCGTGCAGAGCCTTGACCTGAGCGTCACAGCCTCGGTCCAAGAAGAGCTGGAAAAGCTCAAGGTTGTTTGGCTTCGTGAGCAATTTCATCATCCTCGTCAGCTGGGACTTGAGCCGCTCCGGCGGTATTCCTTCACACATGGCTCCCGAGTCGAACAAGAGCCTGAAACATTCGAGCCGCTTGCTTTTGGCAGCCAGATGGAGAGTCAGTGCCGATTGCGGCCTGAATCTGTACATGACACGAGCGGAAACAGATGGGCGCTCCAACGGTGAGACCATGCTGACGGGGGCCCCATATGCTATAGCGCGGCGTACGCCATCTGAATTCCCCCGTCGGCATGCCTGGCGCATAGCTGTGTTAATGCGCTCGCTGGACCCGTAAAGCACTGGCTCACAACGGTGACGGATGGCCCTGCTACATCGTGATAGCCGTGCCAGATCAGGAAGATCCAAGAGGGAGATGATCGCGTTCAGCAGCTCCGGAGCCAGCGTTTCCATGGTTATGGTAGTCGGTGTGAAGGTAGCGCACGTTGAAGATGGGTGGCATTGACAAAGCCTCGGTCAAAAGGACGTTTGACTATGCTCAAAGGGGATGTCTGTGCTTGCAATCAGATGCTTCGGATGAACGAGGTTCCCAAAGAGTCATCGGCAAGGGGACCCGCCTGTTGGAACTCCAGCTGTTGGACCGTACCATGTTGGAAACTTTTAACCCGCCCAATTAGTCACACCGATGAGATGGGCATCTGATCTGAAAAAGAGTGTTAACCGTGGCATCCCTAGAACAAGCACTCTTCTCTCCTCTCGGGAATATACGAGAACATGAAGAGGGTGTTCAGACTCAAGGACTGCGACAGGGGTTTGTGGGTGCTGCTAAAACTGAGTGACCTAGAGACGCTGTCGAAATGGTTAGGCATAGCAGCTGCAACTGTTCAGGGTGTTTGAAAAGAGAATGTGGCATTTACTCTTGCAAGTATATGTATGTGGTTAAGTGTGCAAAGATGGCAGTATATGTCTCGTTCCAACTCGTACTTCTTGGGATCGAAAGGGTTTCTCACTTCCAGTGCCCCACTCTGTGACGGACATCAACCGCGGTCCTGGCTTCTTCCGATTACTCGTCAAGCAACACTCTTTTGTGTCCGTGATTTTCCTGATGATAGCCAAGTTTCAGATATGGCTTACAAGACGGCACCTTCCAGGGTAATAGTTCGCGCTAGGCGTGCGTGGATGCATAGTCAGCACGGGCCACCCTACAGGCAGTCAGTCAGCTAGCTAGCTCTGCTCAAGCAAGTCAGCCTCTCGCAGCATCGCGCCGAACGCAGACGTTGCCAGCCGCTTTCTGAGACGCCGTCTCACTTGCGGCCCAGACTCACCCACTCGGCCGGGATGGCATGGCTAGGCTAGTAGAGTAGACCAACATTCCGAACAACGAAGAAAGAGACATCGCGGGCCATGGGTGTTGGCTAACTACATGCATCCGCTAGGCTTGCGGCCGAGCGTGAAATTGTGATGCCCATTACTTTTGGCGTCCATGAAGGAAAAGCACAAATACTTGTCGAGGAAGTCATAAATTACACTCAATACATCATAATGGCGGCCACCAACCCGCCGCATTGTAAAAGCAGCCGCGCCACGAGGAGATCCCGGCAATATCGCTTATATGGGAAAACTAGCAGAGGCACAAAAAAGCCCGTAGTCCGTCGGAGAGGGGAAAAAAAGGTATCGGAAATGCACCAGCAGGCCCGTCAGTCATCGTCCTCCCACCCCCCTCCCTCCCGAGCCGGGCCCACCTCCACCGTCGTCCCCAGCGCCTCCTTGCCCTGCCGGATCATGTCCTGCAGCCGCTTGTTGAAGGCCGCGATGCGCACGTCGGCGTCGCGCTCCTCCAGCTTCCGCCGCGCAGCGAGCTTCTTGGCCTCGGCGTCGAGCCGCGGGCTGGTGTCAAAGGCCTCGGCGGCTCCGGGCCCTGCGCGGCTGGATGCTGTCGACGCGTTGCTGTGCGTTCGCCGGTGTGAAAAGGACGCGTGATGGCTGGTCGGGGGGTTCAGCGAGCGCCGGCGGGAGTGGCCGTGCGAGGTGGGCGAGGCGGTGCTGGTGGCCGCTCGGCTGGCGGTTTTGACGGGCGAGGCGGGACGAGGCGAAGCGAAGGAGGCGGATGAGGCAGGACGGGGGACTTCTTGGGTAGAGGTGCTTTCGGCAAAGGAGTTGAGGCGGTTCGAGTAGCGGCGGGGACTGCTTGTTGAGATCGCTGCGCCGGCGGTGTTGCGCGAGCTGGGTGTACTTATACGACGGCCCGTTGTGACGGCCGGCCCCTGGTTGCGGTTCCGGGGCGAGGGCCGGGGTATAGACGACTGCCTCCGAGGCGTCGAGCCGTGGGACTCCTTGACCATGACCCAGTTCCGACCCAGCTCGTCCGCAGGCCCCGTCTGTCTCCGCTTCGCCACCGGTGTCGAGGGTGTGGACGGCCTTGAGTCTATACAAGTCTCGTCCGCCGCCACATTCGAATATTGTTGGCAGCCTCCCGCTTGCGGAAAATACCCTGGTATCCGCCGCTCATCTGCATCGTAGTCGAACTGGGCCATTCCTGGCATCACATCTCTGTCCTTCACATCGTCCCTGTAGCCACGGCCGCCACCAGCGTAGAAGCCCCTGAAGGCGCCGGCCTTGCAAAACTCCCACACCTTGCCGACGACGCCGCCGATGGTGCCAAATGCGACCACGCCCCAGGGCCGCGCCAGCGACGAGGGCCCAGCAGGCGTCGGGAAGAGCGGCGTTGGGCGGCCGAGGCCCGACGTGTCGACGCTGATATCTTCGCGCGGCCGCTTTGAGCCCAGCGCCCGCCGGTAATTGGAGTCCGAGTACGTGCTCTCGCCGAGGATGCCTACGTCGCTGTCGATGCCTCCGCCGTGGGGCGTGTCGAGCTGACCGGCGAGCGTGTACGTGCGGCCAAATATCGGGGCGGGCGTAGCAAGTGAAGGGGCCGTAGCAAGGTCGTTGTTGTGATGGTGATGGTGATCGAGTCTAGGGTCCGAATCGTACAAGTGACGTCCGTCGTGCGCGTGAAGGGACTCGCCGTGTCTGTTTCGCTTCCGCTTCGGCGTCGCGGTGTCCACGGCGGCAGGCAGGTATCCGGAGCTCGAGGCGGGCGAGATGGGCGGGCGGAAGAGGCCCTGGTGGATGCCCTTGGCGTGAAATGCGCCGGGCATGTGGAAGCTCGATGACAGCGTCATGGTGCTGGTATCGATGGCGATGGGGTTCGGATGGCGTGATGTGGGATGGGATGGAGCTGGAGCTCGTTTGGGAGCTGTTCGCGAGAGGACAAGCCGGGCTCAGTCGCAGGAGAGAAACATGGCCCGTCCGCGGCCCCACGGTGGTGTTTGCGTGGCAGGTTGCTATTGCAGATGAGGCCGATGTAGCGACTGCTTGCTTGCTTCGTTGCTTGCTGGCTGTCAGGGTGCTGTGTCTCCCACCTTGGCGTGGCGGTGACACCCTCCGCTTTGAGATGGTTGCTCTCAGCCGCAGGTCACGACCCCAAGATGTCTCGTGACTGGACGCGCCGAATAGACTCTCCGTTCTCACCACCGCGAAGCTGCCTCGACCTGCAAGGCGGGTATATCCAAGCGCGTGGCCCTTGGACGATACAGCTCTCGGCCGACGCACACGATAGCTGTCGTCGAGATGGATGCCGCAGCTCGGCACCGAAGCTCAGCAGCTCTCTATGTGAAACAGCACAGTGAGCACAGCGCCGTCCGCACACTGCAAGCACACGTGCTGTCCCGCGAGACTGATCCGTCGGTATTCAACGACAAGACTATAATTATCTCGACTCGCCGAATGTCGAAAAGGGGAGGCGGACTGGAATGGGTCTCAAGGTCGGAGCTTGGACGGCGGGCGGGTTTGGTGGGGGCATCGCAGAGGTCCGTTGGGGGGCTTCTGGTGCTCCACTGCCGGCGCCGTTGCCAGGGGTAATGGCGCTAACACAGGGCAAGGGCAGATGGAACATCTTCAGCGAGCGCTGCCATCATCGTGTCTTGTCGCAGGTGGCCATGCGCTTGTCTTTGAACTTTCATAGCTTAAATACGGCCGGTGCATTTCAAGTGTGACAGTACGCGATAGCCAGGACTCGTTTCACATAAGTAGCGCTGCAGTCCAGCGCACAAGGCAAATTCGATCCGTCGCCGCAATCTACCTTTATATCCCGTTAGAACTCATGGACCCCTAAGATATCGTCGTGCTACCAAGTGCTTGCGCAAGTCTCTTGGTGGCGCCGTCCTGCCCGCGTTCCCCCGCCGTATCATTGTCGTCGTAAATCACTCCCGGTTGTAGTAGGCGTCCTGTTGGGCACTCCTCTCGCCCGGGACACCGCCCTCCTCGCCCTTTTCACCGTGGACGTGCTCGACGCGGCCCCAGAAGCGCTCCCGCTCCTCGAGCAGCTCGTCGGCCCAGGCGCGCGTCTCGGGCAGCGTCATCTTGCGTGCCACGTAGGCAAACTCGCCCAGGTCGAGGGTGCCGCGGCCGCGCTTCTCGTACTCGACCATCTGCAGCAGCAGCTCCATCTTGTCCACGTCGTGCACGAAGTGGCTGTCGAGCGTCTGCGAGTCCTCGTACTCTTGCCAGATGGCGCGCACCTCGGCGCCCGTCGCGCCGCCCGCGACGCCGCCCAGCAGCCCCGACGTCAGAAAGTCCATCGTCTCGGCCTCGCGCCGGCTCTTCTCGGGCTTGGCGACGCCGTCGACGGGCGTGATGTCGCCGACGAGCAGCTCCGCCATGTCGTGGATCAGGCACATCTTGATGCACTTGGGCAGGTCGAGGCGCGGGACGAGCGAGGGGGGCGCGAACATGGAGATGAGGGACATGCGGTACATGTGGTCGGCGATGGACTCGCCGCGCTCGATGCCGAAGCGCCGCCAGCCCTCGCGCTTGGTCGTCTTGAGCCGCTCGAGCATGTGGAAAAAGGCCAGCGGCGAGCTGGACCCTTGCGCGGGGGCACCGCCGGGCAGTGTCTCGAGGACCTTGTCGACGCACCAGGTCCCCGACACCTGGGCCGTAGGCGTGTATCCGAGGTCTGGAGCGGAGAGGGGGGAGCGTTAGCCAGCCCGACGACTCGTCAATCTGGTCGGGTGTGCTCACTGGCAATGTCAGGCTTGCTGCCATCGGCTTGCTCCTTCTGCGAGCCCATGACTGCGGTGGCGACTCGAACAGAGCCTCCTTGGATGTCGGTGTGTTCGTTCGCAGACGCTGCGAGGGAGTTGTCGAAGGGGGAGAGAGGGCAGAAGGCAGAGTGGCGCTCGCGTTTTAAGCTCGAACAGAGGCCGCCGGCGCGACACTCGTGATTCCAGAGAGGCAAAGCAAACAGAGGAAATGTCTGTGTTTGCCGTATGCCCTGCAGTGCAGTCGCGCCGCTGAAAAGCAATAAGAAGTTGGCGGCGAGGACAGCGGCGCACACCGAAGGCGGCCAATGCTCGCGCTACAATGGTCAGCGCCCCACCGCCGCCAGCAACCACTCTACCCTGGAGCTAGTGATCCAGGCCAGGGTCTCGGAATAAGGTACGATAAGTCGGCTGACGACCCTGGGCGCGTTTGATATAATAATGCACGCTCAGGGGTCCGACAGCCGACAAATCTGCAATTATGAACGAGCCCGCCCATCCGTAGCCGTGCGGAGGAGTGCTCTGTGCCGCTCGCAAACTTGGTCCGTGAATGTCTTGACGCTAGACTCACGTCTCATTGCCAAACATCTGGAACATTTCCTCAACCGCTCCTGTTGATCGAGCTGTAGGGCTCCGTGAACGCCTCCTGCGCCACCATGGGTGTGTCTGAGCCCTCGCAACTCCTCCACATCCCGCCCGTCCAGCCCTCATCGGCAGCGACGGATCATGGCATCGGCCATCGGCGCGCGAGCAGCAAGCCCAGCGCTGGCGCCGTAACCTCTGCCTCATCGTCAACCACCAGCCATGAAAAGGGCTCCTCTTCGAGACGCAAGAGGACTGGCCACGGCTCACGCAGCCTACGGCGCTTCAAGCGCTTCGCCGGCAAGCACACCTGCACCGTCCCGCTGCTGATACTGCTCGCCTTTGCATTCCTCTACGCCGTCAACCCGAGCGAGTCCAGCATCGTGCACCGCTTCATCTTCCCCTCCTACCGCCTCTCGCAACCCGACCCGAGCGTGCCCGCGCAGTACGGCAAGGGTCCATGGGACGTCGCGTTTGTCGCCTTCTACATGGTCGTCCTGTCCTTCACGCGCGAGTTCGCCATGCAGGAGCTGCTACGCCCGCTCGCCCGCGCCCACGGCATCACCGCCCGCGGCAAGCAGCAGCGCTTCATGGAGCAGGCCTACACGGCGCTGTACTTTGCCTTTGCCGGCCCCGCGGGCATCTACGTGATGCGCCGGACGCCCGTGTGGTACTTCAACACGCTCGGCATGTACGACGACTTCCCGCACACGACGCACGAGGCGGGCTTCAAGTTCTACTACCTCTTCCAGGCCGCCTACTGGGCGCAGCAGGCCCTCGTTATGCTGCTGGGCCTGGAGAAGCCGCGCAAGGACTTCAAGGAGCTGGTGGCGCACCATGTCGTGACGCTGGCCCTGGTTGCGTTGAGCTACCGCTTTCACTTCACCTACATTGGCATCGCCGTGTACCTGACCCACGATATCAGCGACTTTTTCCTCGCAGTAAGTGGCCCTCGGAGCTTCCCCCTTGCATTTTCAACCCCGGCAAAGTATTGACGCCATCGCAGCTATCCAAGTCGCTCAACTACATCGGCAGCCCCGTCGTCGGTCCTTTCTTCGGGCTGTCCATTGGCATGTGGATCTACCTGCGACACTACCTCAACCTGCGCATCCTCTACTCGGTCCTCACCGAGTTCCGCACCGTGGGCCCCTATGACCTTGATTGGGCGACGGAGCAGTACAAGTGCTGGATCTCCAACGCCGTCTGCTTTGGTCTGCTGGCCGGCCTGCAAGCGCTCAACCTGTTTTGGCTCTACTGCCTGCTGCGCAGCGCGTACAAGTTTGTCGTGCACAACATCGCCAAGGACGACAGGTCCGAGGACGAAGAGTCGGAGATTGAGGCCCCGGCTGCGAACCTCGAGGGAGAAGAATACGAGACTCCGCTAATAGTCACCGGCGCGGATGGCGCGGTCAGGGCATCCGGCAGTGCGGCTACCGAATCACTGGTTACGAAGAGAAATGCGGCCCTGTAGACGCAATTCGCAATCTTGCGGTTCCCAAGTTCTTGGACATCAACTCAGGCCTGCATAATGTACTCGGAGACGAGGTGTTCATGCAGTGGATACAGTCAGTCGGACTGGAAACGAACTCTCTACCATAAATGTAATAACCCCAAGTAATAATAGTAATGCTAATGATATTAGAGGATCTTGATCCATTCAATACCACGTTGCAAAAGGCCCAGTAATGAGAAGTTCCCTCGAAGTACCTTCCCTCCGAGGTCTTTGCAGCCAGTGTAACGTACAATGTTTCCAACGCAGGAAGCAAGCCACCTAAACAACCGCATTTAGCTGATGTACCAACGCATCATAATACGTCTGCGCAAAAGAAACCCGAATATGCATCCATTAACACTAAATTCATCCGTTCCAAGCTCGCAACTCACAAATACACGTGACCAGGCGTGTAGGCGGGCGTCGACGAATAGTCCAGCGCCCGCCATCGCCGCGCCTGCCGCTGCTCCTGTGGCTCGCTCGCCCTGATATCCCGCGGGCTGGCCAACACTGCGCTGTGCGGCGGCGTGCGATCCCGCGCCGACTCCGAGCGAGGGCAGTGGCGCTCGTGTCCCTGCCCGATGCGGGTGTTGGTGAACGCAGGCGGGAAATTCTGTCCCCGATGTGATGACCTCCCGCTCCTATACGAGGGCGGCGGCGCCGCGGGCGGTGTGTTGATTGACTCATACGGCGGAGGCAGCGGCGTGTCCGTCTCCGAGCTGGCCGGCTGGTCGCTCAAGCGCAGGTGTAGGTGCGGTGCGGAATCGGCGACAGTGCGCGGACGATGCCCATCGATCGGGCAATTATGATGATACGTCTGCAGCCCAAGGGAGGGCAGAGTGGCGCTGCTGCGGTTCCGTCGTCGGCGGAAGCGCTCGCGCCAGGAGACGGGTACGTGAATGCGCTGTCGGAGTTTGGAGACCACATGATGGGCGAAGAGGGAGCATGCGGTCAGCACAATGAGGCCCATGCAACTGCCCCAGACGATGCAAAACACAATGTTCTTGCTGTTAATCAGTTTCTCTTTTTGCTCGTCAAGCGGTGGGTGGTCATCAGGGAGTTCGACTGGCGGAAAAGACTGTCCATTTGGCCAGACCAAGGTTGGAGCCATGGTGCATACAAGCCGGAATCCCCGCGTTTTCGCTGTGAGCAAGTATGGGCTGCCTGGCTGACAATGGTGGCGACGATGAAGAGAATATCGCAGAAAAGTGAAGAGTTTGCAATAGCGTGAGGAGAGTAAGGGAAGAACGTTTTTCGAGCAGTGGCCACGACAGCATGGCCAATGGCTGTATATAGAGGTCGCTGCGGATCCTGTGGTGTCCATGTAGCGCGAAGCCAGATGCCGCATCGTCGAACCTTGAGCCCGACTTTGGCGTAGGCGGCGTTGATGCTTTGACGCGCCAAATCATGTCGTGTGAGCGCGTTGAACCTCAAGCTTTGCTGCCTCGTCCCCCACCCGAGTTACCGCCGAGCCACAAACGAAGGCTTCGCATCTCTTCCTTAGTAGCTTTGCCACAGCTCCTTGCTGTACCCTTCCGTCAGGCGCTCGTCCTCGCCGTATGTCTCCTGCCAGCCGGAGAAGCCCCTGTCGAGGACATAGACTTCCTGCTGCGCCGCGCCGGCCTCCTTCGCGACGCCTAGCGCCGCCAGCAGGCTGTCACGCTCGCGGAGGTAGCGCAGCGCGGCGCTGGGCCCGCGCTGCTGGCTCAGCATGCAGTGGAAGACGACCGTCTTCTTGTCCTTGAGCCGGCGCACCAGCGTAGGCAGCATGGCGTCGAACTGCACGCTCGGGATATTGGTGGAGCCCCTGATGTGCCCGCCGAGGTAGTCTGCGCGTTGGTTCAGCTCCCGCCTTTTGATCAGTAAAGGAAAAGACGAGCAAAGGCACCCACCATCTTCGCGGACGTCGACGACTGCAAACGTTGGGTCTGTGGCCTCGCGCTCTCTGAGCATCTGCTCGGACAGTGCCCGGGCGGACATGCGCTTCAGGGTTGTGAGGTTGACGGTGGACATGGCGCGAGCTTGTGCTGCTGTGGCCTGCGAGCGGACGATTCTGAAAGGGAGCATGGGCTGCGCGGTGCAAGGATGAGGCTCAAGTGAGGTCGAGATCGATCTGGGCGCGGATCTCAGTGGACCTCGACGCCTGTCGCTGGCGACTTTGGCACGTGTGGTCTCCACTCTTTAAATCAGACACCCCCAGCTCGTCATGACAGCCCTCAGTATCATACTACCTTTGCAATAAACGTGGCTGGCTGTTGGCGTCTATTTCGCGTAATCTCTAGCCTCAATCCCTTGTCCGCATATTTACATCCGTACGTTCAAGTGCCAATTCAATATCTTGCTTCCCGCGGATATCATGCGCTTCAAAGTCTGTATACAATCAAAGCATCAAAGCATCAAAGCTCTCTAGCCAGGGTCATGACGACATCGTACAGTATGGGGAAGAGTCCAGAAACAATATGCCCTCCCTCGGAGGCAACTCAACTCTCAATGCACGCCCCACGATCAAGCGATATTAAGCCTTGCCCACCCACCCGGCGTTGATGAAAAAGTCGAATATCCTGGCGCCCTTTTGCGTGTCTAGTCGGCATATCTCCTTGGCTTGCTTCTTCTTGAGCGTCCCGTTCGTCTTCAGAGCCTCTTTAAGGATCTGCTCCTTGATCATCAGGTACGGCTTCGGCTGCAGCCGCACCACCTCGCATAGCTTGGTCTCTTCCGTCGTCAGCAGATGCAGGTCCGGCGCATTATCCTGGCTGAGCTGCAGCGGCTGAACCCCCGATATGGGCTGCGGCGCATATTTTGGCCTCGGAGGCCCATGGCCGTTGATACCATTGACGCCGTTGCTGTGGCCGTTTACTAGAGGCTTGCCGCTGTCGCCATCGGGCTCGCCATTCGTCTGGGGCGCCGGCCGGATGACCAGATCAGGGGCGATGAGAAGCGCTGCTCCACTCATCGGTTCCGGAGGTGGCACCTGCTTTGACCGCTGGTTGGAAGCCAGGCGTTCCCTGTCCATGGACCCCATTGGAATCGCCTTCTGCATACGCTGACTCTTTTCCGTCTCGTACTTTTCTCCGCTCCGCAAATCACCGATTCGCATGGCGCGCCAATCTTGAAGTTGGCTAATGGCTTGCCGCAGGTTGAGCTCGTCAATCAGTCCTTGGTTGAGATCCTCAAAGTCCTTGTGGTTCATGATTCGGGCAAACGGCTTTGCTTTCTGTAGGAGGTCCTTTTCCTCCTTGTTCCGCCTCTTCTCTAGCTTGGTGTTCTCCCTGTAGTCTAGCAGGTCGTGTTCGAAAATGACCTTCTTGCGCTCCACACGCTGCGTTAGCCGGCAGTTGTAAATCTCCATGACGGTCAGCTTGAGCTCCATCTCCGGTTCCAGCTCCGCAGTCCGGGGGTTCAGGCCATCGCCCGGGTCAAACTGCATGTGCTGCACAGCCTCTTCGGCCTCGTTTGCGTACTCCGTCTCGAATTCTAGTCGGCCTGGCATGTAGCCCTGGATTTCGTGGCAGCTCGGCACACTGGCCGTGGGCTTCGTCTTCGGCTGCAGGGCGGGGGCATTCCTTGCCCTTTCCCGCCGGTCCTCTATCCGTCGCTTCTTCCGAGCCTGAAACTCCTCGCGAGGCACCTCGTTGGCGAGCTCACAGTCATGGGGGCTGCATCGTTTTGGGAGGGGGAAGCATGGCGAATCGACATATGTTTCCAGGTAGTGCTCCCGGACCTCGTCCTTGTCGCGGAAGCCTCCAATGTGGTCGGCAATGTCAGCCCAGGAGCCGAGGCCGTAGATCTCGGCGCCCTCCAGGAGCAACAGCTCTTCGTCGGCGCCCCATTCTCTGCTGAATATAGGAAAGGAATTCTGCTCGATGACGCGAAACGCGTGTGTCGTGGGGTCATGGGCGTTGCGGGACTCGCCTTGGGCGAAGCAAGAGACGCAGAGATCAAAGTCGGAACATGCCGGGTCTGCACACCTAATGCGGACCTGTGAGGCGCCAGGTTGTTAGCAGCTGATGACAGCAGGCGCCGAAGAGAACAGCGACGGGTGGCACATACCGTGGATGTTATGTCGGACGAACACACGTCGCATACATATTTGACGCCGCCCTCCCCTCCTCTCGTCACCGTCTTCTTCCTGATGACGCCCATCTGCCACGGCCGCGCAGCTGGGACCTGGGGAGCTCCTCGGCGGCACCCCCTCTTGCGCTACAGCAAAGGCCGACAAGTGCCGAGGGCGATGACGTCGACCCACGTCGCGAATGGGAGCGCAGAAGCGGCTCAATACGGGAGCGCTGGTGGTGTAGAGCGCTACGCAACGTGTATTTCGATGGAAATTGATATGCGGGACGCACTATTTGATGGAAGCGCGGTGTCAGCTCGTCGTCTGAGGTCGGATATTTGGTGGATGTCGCGATGCGGTATTGGCCCGAAACTGCGATGGGGTCGCGAGGCAACGACTGGGGAATGCGCCTTTCCTGATTTGGCGCATGCCAGCCGTCATCACGTGACCGCAACAACCCCCTGGTCGGCCTGGGCGCGGGCGCCGGAGCTTTCTCGGCGGGGTACCTGATTATGGCGGGGCATCAACTTATTAGTCACTGTAACTGAACGCCTGGTGCAAAGTGCCTGCGAATATGTCTGTCGCATTGGATGCACTGTAGACCCTGAGCTAGGCAATGTGCCGTGCGGCTTGCTAGTATTGAGTGGAGAAACTCCCTCATTTTGCTTCGTTTTGCGATTTTGCGCCGTATGTAGACCATCTGCAGCTATCGGCCTCCATCGCCGGCGGAGCAAGGCCCGAGACGCCCCCCGAGGCGGACCCATTCGGGAGCCCCAGCAGCTATAAGCGCACCAACCAACTGCAGCGAGCTGCCGTTGCATCTCCATATGATCTCATTCCTTTGTGTTGCTGCCGCCAGGTCTCGTCAGTCTTGATTCTGAGGACATTTTCACTTCTCTCGATTGTGTGTAATTGTCCATTTAACAAACTTTCGAGCGCCATCCTTTGCGAGAACCCAGCGTTATGCCTGACAAGATCCTCGACGACATCTCCCACCGGAGGTACAACCCGCTCACTGACAGCTGGCTCCTCGTCTCTCCCCATCGCACGAAGCGCCCATGGCAGTGAGTGAATCCCACGAGGCGGTAGAAGACGAGCCGCAAGCTGTTGCATATTTCTGGCATCTAATTGGATCACCGCGTCAAGAGGAGCGCAAGAGGCGGCTGTTCCGAACCAGCTGCCAGAGTACGACCCTAAAGTGAGCATCATGGAATTTCACACTCAGCTCACCTCAAACCTGACGAGTCCAGTGCTACCTTTGCCCGGGAAATGCTCGCGCTGCCGGCGACAAGAACCCCAGCTACGACAAGACGTTTGCCTTTGTCAATGACTACAGCGCCGTCAAAGAGCAGCAGCCAGACTACGAGGAGGATACATCCTCTAATGGTACGATCCGCTCCATTCATTTCATCGTAAAGGACCATGGCTGAGTCCTCCTAGACCTCGAGTCTCTCCTCCTCCGCGCCCAGTCCGTCAAGGGCGTCTGCTACGTCCTCACCTTTTCGCCTAAGCACCATCTGACCCTGGCCGATATGCCGGGGAAAGATATCCTCCCCGTCGTCGAGCACTGGACGCGCATCTATGCCAACCACCTGTCCGCCACGAACCCGCTCTACAAGGCGGCAGAGACCCTGGAACTCTCCATGCCCAGGGACGCCGCGCCGATCCCCAGGGATGAGTACCGCTATATGCAGATCTTTGAGAACAAGGGCGCCGCCATGGGCTGCTCCAACCCGCACCCGCATTGTCAGGTCTGGACCACGTCGACGATGCCCGAGGAGCCCGGCAAGGAGCTCGCACAGATGACCAAGTATCGCGCGCAACACGGCCGCCACCTGCTCGGCGACTACGTCGAGCTGGAGCTGGCCAAGCAGGAGCGCGTGCTGTGGCAGAATGCGGCGTTCGTCGTCGTGTGCCCCTGGTGGGCCGTGTGGCCGTTCGAGGTGCTCGTGCTGCCCAAGCGGCACATTCGCTCGCTCGTCGACTTCAAGCCCGAGGAGCGGTTGCTCTTCGCCGAGGCCATACAGGAGGTGACGCGGCGGTACGACAACCTCTTTGAGTGCAGCTTTCCCTACAGCTCCGGCATCCACCAGGCGCCGCTGCAGGGGACCGCTGAGGAGGTCGATCACTCGTACTTTCACATGCACTTTTATCCGCCGCTGCTGCGGTCCGCGACGGTCAAGAAGTTCCTCGTCGGGTACGAGCTCATGGCCGAGCCGCAGCGGGATATTACCCCAGAGCAGGCCACAGCTCGTCTTCGCGACTGCGGCGGGGAGCTATATCGGAAAAGCCTGAAGCAATAACGCATTACATTACATTAGAGCTGTTCAAAGGCATACAGATTTTTTCAAGTCCTGCGCTATCCAAGTCCCCCTTTCTTGGTATGTCAGCCCCTGTTACACCGGCGCCACCTTGCCAGCACTCAGGCGCTCTCGACGTAGTAGTCTCGAACCATGGGCATCCAAATCAAGGCGCAGGTCGCCAGCGTGAACGGAAAGATCTGGGGCAGCCCCAACGTCATGCTCTTGAAGACAAAAAGCTCGCTCGCAAAGTGGCCCAGCGCGACGACGTAGGTCCAGATGGCGATGTTGTACATGGGGCCCAGGTGCAAGTGGTACGCGGCGTAGCATCGCACGACGCAGGTGATGAGCGTCCAAGTCCCAAAGAGGCGACCGGCGAGGGGCGTCATCTGGTCCGCGGCCGTGGGATCGGCCTGGTCCGCGGCGCGCACCAGCTTGTTGATGGAGTCTTCGGGTTTGAAATTGGGCGAGGCCGGTGGGAGCTTAGGGTTCCGCACAAAACGGCCGTTGTAGACGCGGCGCGAGAAGTGAAGCGTCGCGTAGGCTTGCAGGGAGTTGCCAATGGACACGACGGAGAGCTGTGGCCGGTTAGCAAGGGGCCCATGCCGCTGAACATTGAGGGAGGCCCACGATGAGCATGTAGTAGGGCAAGATACCCTTGCCCGGCGGTAGCAGCGACTTGAGGACGTCCATGGCTGCTAGAGCTGCTAGAGCTGCTGGAACTGCTGCGGCTTCGCGGATGTTTTGGATGCTGGCGATGGTGTTGATGCACGACGAGGATCACAGGCATCGGCGCACTTTTCTCCCTGCCATGAGCTTCCCGCCCCCTGTTAGCTGTAGTGGGGCACTCCCGAGGCACCTTGAAATCTACAGTTGATGCCCAGAGAGCGATTGAGTTGTCCGCAGCGCTTATGGTTTATCAAGAAAGAAAGATGAAATGCATAGGAAAAGAGAAGAGTCTCATACAAAATTATTTCTATGTAAGTTGAAGGGGGGCTCGACCTCGGAAAGTTCAACGTCCTGAGCTCTCTGCATGTGCTTACAGTCCCTGGCTCTGTTTTGGCGCTACGGGAAACTGGCCGGGGCTTTCGGCACCTGCACCCTGTCAATTGGAACTGTTGAGATGGGTTGAGCTGCACTCCGAATTTCTTCGTCAACCTCCCTCCTCCCACATCGCCATCCCACATCGTGTCTTGTCCGGCTGCGGCACAACTGCAACAATGGGCTCTACCATAATCAAGCAAGCCGTCGAATACTTCCGACAGCCGCCGTCGGCGCCGCACTACGTCCCGTGGGCGTTTGCTGCCGTCGGCGCGCTCTTCTTGGGGTCCAAGCTGTTGAGCTACCTGCGGCTGCTCGTCAGCGCATTCCTCTTTGCGGGCACACCGGTACGTTTCCCGTCTCCCCAGTCCCCAGCATCATGCATAAGGTAGTGTTAACGTGCGCTAACGTCTTGAAGCTTCGCAAATATGGCAAGCCCGGCTCGTGGGCCGTCATCACCGGCGCCTCGGACGGCCTCGGCAAAGAGTACGCCACCCAGCTTGCCGCCAAAGGCTTCAACCTCGTCCTCGTCTCCCGGACCAAGGCTAAGCTCGATGCTCTCGCCAAAGACCTCGAGCAGAAGAACCTCGGAAAGGGGCTGCAGGTCCGGACTCTGGCCATGGACTTTGCAAAGGACGACGACCGGGACTACGAGGCGCTCGGCGAGCTGATACGCGGCCTCGACATCGCCATCCTCATCAACAACGTTGGCCAGAGCCACAGCATTCCCGTCTCCTTCTTGGAGACGCCCAAGGAGGAGCTCCAGAACATCATCACCATCAACTGCATCGGCACTCTCAAGATCACCCAGGTCGTTGCCCCCATCCTCAAGGCCCGAAAGCGCGGTCTGATCCTGACGATGGGCTCCTTTGGCGGCTGGACTCCGACCCCCTACCTGGCGACGTACTCTGGTAGCAAGGCCTTCCTCCAGCAATGGAGCAATGCCCTGGCATCTGAGCTCGCCGACGATAACGTCGACGTCTACCTGGTCCTGAGCCACCTCGTCACCACTGCCATGAGCAAGATTCGCCGACCCAGTCTGCTCATCCCTAACGCCCGCAACTTTGTCAAGGCGGCTCTGGGAAAGGTTGGCTCGGGCGGATACCAGACTGCTCCCAACACGTATACGCCTTGGTGGAGCCACTCGATCATGCTGTGGGCGATTGAGAACATTGCCGGCGTCAACAGCCCCGTGACCATCTGGTACAACAAGAAGATGCACGCCGACATTCGCAAGAGGGCTCTTCGTAAGCGGGAGCGAGAAGCCAAGAAGCAGTGAAGTGATGCCATCCATATTGCACCCTTTCACAAGGGGCGAGAACGTTGTAGCGCACGGTATGTAAACTTGGGCAGCTCTGACCTCCGTACGTGTCAATGAAGGAGTGTGGAGGAGTCAAAGGGCGGCAATGTCGTGTGGATTTGTGTATACTACGGGCTTGAAGGAATCGAGACTTGAATCCAACGCTGGTGTTAACGTAAGTTGACGGCTCAACCTTGCGGACCAATCGAACTTAACACAACGCTGTGATGATAAATACATTACGCTGAATAAATCTAGCCAAAGTAATTGAAGATCCTGTCCGGCGTGCAACTGTTACGCGAGCCGGGAGTCGCCCGCCTGGCACTGCTATCACAGCATGAAGCAGGTCGGATTAACGCGGGCGCCGGAACCGCCTGAAAAATAAGTCGTCGCGCGACGCAGCAGCCCAATGCTGCCCACCACCCCACCTAGGCGCGCGGTTTGCTGCAGTAGTTGGCGATGACTCAAGAGCCACAAAGCGCACAAAGTCGACCCTCTTTTCCCCTCTACTTCTGACGATTCGCCCAGGCATGCTGTTTGCGCTCAGCAGAAGCCCCGAGCTGATTCGAACCGCACGTCCCAGCCGCTGTCTCCGACCACTCTTCCTTCGCTGCTTCACCCCGTCGCGCACCCCGCGTCAATCATTCGCCGACTTTGCGCAACGAGACGACATCATGGCGGAAGGAAAGGACGGAAAGAAGTCTGGCGGGGTCACGCTCAAGACCCCCAAGGGCACCCGAGACTGGAGCGGCGCGGATTTGCTCCTGCGGGACGAGGTCTTGTACGTTGTCGTGGACGATACGTGACGGGGTTGGCAAGTCGCTGACTGTGTTGCAGTAAGACAATTACCGACATCTTCAAGCGCCACGGCGGCACTCCGCTCGATACTCCGGTCTTTGAGCTCAAGGAAATCCTCACGGGCAGTATGTTTGTGTTGTGACCTGGTCACGAGTATGCTGTCTGACCAATCTACAGAATATGGCGAGGACGCGCGCCTCATCTATGACTTGGATGACCAGGGCGGCGAGCTCTGCTCTCTGCGATTCGACCTGACGGTTCCGTTCGCTCGCTGGCTAGCCATGAACAACATCCAACAGGTCAAGCGTTACCAGCTCGCCAAGGTCTACCGACGAGACCAGCCCGCCATCAGCCGCGGCCGACTTCGCGAGTTCCACCAGTGCGACTTCGACATTGCTGGCGTATACGACCCCATGATTCCCGACGCCGAGACTCTGCGCGTCATTGTCGAGGTCTTTGAGGCTCTCAATCTGAACATCACCATCAAGCTCAACCACAGAAAGATTCTGGACGGCTTGTTTGCCGTGGCAGGTGTGCCCGCCGACAAGATCCGCTCCATCAGCTCTGCAGTGGATAAGCTGGACAAGATGGCATGGGCTGAGGTCAAGAAGGAAATGATTGAGGAGAAGGGCCTCTCTGTGGAGGTCGCGGACCAGATTGGCGAGTACGTACTCCACAGCGGCAACGTGTCGGAGATGGTACAATTCCTCCGCGCGAACGAGAAGCTTTGCGCAAATGCGGACGTCAAGGCGGGCCTGGACGACATGGCCATTCTTGGTTCCTACCTCGAGGCATTGGGCGTGATTGACAAGATCACCTTTGACATGTCGCTTGCCCGTGGCCTTGATTACTACACTGGCCTGATCTACGAGGTTATCAACGTACCGCCCAAGGTCATGGAAGGACAGAAGAAGGGGAAAAAGGACGATCCGGAAACCCAGGTTGGCAGCATGGCCGCTGGCGGACGCTACGACAACTTGGTTGGCATGTACGGCAAGCGCACCATCCCCTGCGTGGGCGTGTCGTTTGGCGTGGATCGCATCTTCACGATCCTCCAGGCGCGACGAGCCAAGGAGAACGCGGCCAAGGCGCGCGGCACGGAAGTGTACGTTATGGCCTTTGGCGGCAGAGACTTCGACGGTTTCCTCCTCGAACGCATGTCGGTGGCTAGCAGACTATGGAAAGCCAACATCCGGGCCGAGTTCACGCCCAAGGTCAAGCCCAAGCTGCCGCAGCAGTTCAAGGCAGCCGAGGACGTGCCCCTGGGCGTCATCCTTGGCCAGGACGAGCTGGCTGCTGGCCAGGTGCGGCTGAAGGCGCTGGGGCAGGGCGACGACAAGTCAGATGAGAAGTCAGAGGAGAAGGACCGGGGCAAGCTGGTCAGCCTTGACGACCTGGCTGACGAGGTCAAGAAGATGCTGCTGTAGATGGATGACTGAGACGAGCAATGAAAGAATAGACTTGGCATCGGAAACATGACCTTTTTTGTTGATGACCCTGTACCGAACTTGACCCAACCACTGACCGTGCTACCCTGGCTCGAATATCATGAGACATGAGATTGAAAAAGATTCTCTACTATATTCTGAGTCACAAAAGCCTTCGTCATTGTCCATTTGTTCCAAGCCAAGCAGCGTCTGGTGTCGTGGTTGACTGAGTCCCAATCAGGACTAGCGCTCGCTCCCCTGTCGCGAAAAATCCAAGCTGTGCCAGCCTCCCCCAGCTCGGCTTTCACAACCGTTCTCGAGGCTGTTTACTGCATCACCACCACCTCCACCAGCTTTTCCTTGTCTCGCAACTTTGCTGGACGGGCCAACGCTCGCTGGGCGAAGCTCCACACGGAAGACGCAGCGGAATCAGCCTTTGAGCCTCGCCGCCGACAAACGCGCCGACGACACGCGAGCCTGCCTTTGTCCCGTCCTTGCTTTGTCCGACAGCGCGCATCTTTCACCCTCCCAGGCATAGAGCGAATCCGTTGCGCAAGGCCCGTTTGGGGTCTCAAATACTGCCCAACATGTCTTTTCCGCAAACCACGCCCGTGCGGCCGGTACCCGGTGCGTTCCTGAACACGCCGGCCATTGCCTCGCGCTTCCAGTCGGGGGCCGACCCCGTGCGACGACAGTTGTTCCCCGTCTCCGAGAGCACCCCAGCCCTGGGCAGCAACCCGAGCTCTGGCGCCGTGGCGACGACATCCGGCGGCACCATGGCTCCTCCTGCGCTGAAGCCGTCGTCTTCAATGACGGCTTTGGCCCCCGCGGGCTCTGCATCGGGAGGACTCGTGGCTGCGACGCCGCTACCGCCGCCGCGTGCTGAGAATGTCCCGCCAGTCATCAAGGCGGCCAAGGCCATCAATGCATTTTTGCAGTTGGATGAGAGCTTCCCCGACCTGGACTCGTACTGCAGGCGTAAGTCGATCCGTTGTTTCGATAGGAGAAGAGCTCGCTGCTGACAGCTCTCTAGAAGGCGCGTCATCAGACTACGAAGTCCCAGGCCCCGAATCTGCCTGGGCGCCTTTCCATAAGACGCACATGTACCCGATCCCCAACCAAGTCTTCGACCATTACAATGCAGGCGAGCTACAGACTCTCATGGGCCTGTTTGCCGAGATCAATCACGCGTGGGTGGTCATCGACAACTCGCTCTTCTTATGGGACTACACCCACCCCGACCCCGAGCTCATCGGCTTCGAGGACCAGCCTCACACCATCCACGCTGTGGCGCTCGTACCCCCGAAGCCCGGCATCTTTGTCCAGACCATCACCAACATCCTCGTCGTCGCCACGTCCTCCGAAATGATCCTGCTCGGCGTGTCGGCGGTAGACACTCCTGCGGGCACGAAGTCCGTATCCCTGTATCAGACCAAGATGGTTCTGCCGCTGCGTGGGAGCGATGTCCGCGTGATAAAAGGATCGGCGGACGGCCGAATCTTCTTCGGAGGCAGCAGCGACATTGACATCTGCGAGCTCTACTACCAGTCCGAGGAGAAGTGGTTCTCTAACCGCTGCGGCCGGATCAACCATACAAATCCCGGCTGGACGTCAGTCGTCGCCTTGCAAAGTGGATTTTGGTCGCACAAGTCCCCAGAGCACCTGGTGGACATTGCGATCGACGACTCACGGAACCTTGTTTACACCCTATCCAGCAAGTCGACCATACGAACCTATCACATGGAAGCCCCCCAGCGCCTTAACAAGGTCATTGAGAAGGAAAAGGTCCACTGCCTCCGCGATATTGCCCACATGATTACGCAGTCGAAGCTTCTGAGCGACAGGATGAGCATTGTCTCCATCAGCACAATTTCGAAGCAAGAGGCGTCAAAGCTGCATCTAATGGCCCTGACCGACACCGGCTGCCGGCTGTTTTTCAGCGCGACGAGCGCATCGTCTTATCTCTACGGATCGCAGTCCAACATGGCGCCCCAGAGCATGCAGGTCCAGTTCATCAAATTCCCTCCCAGCCCGAATGCTCGTCGGTCTGGCCAATACGCCCTGTCTGGGCAGCCTGGCGGCGAGTCTGTCGTGGATCTGGACTCGACGATGTTGCTGGCTAGCAGACAAGGCGCTCGGTTTGCGCCAGGCTATTTCCTGGATTTTGTGAGCAGCGGCAACGACGCCAACGCCGATACGCTCTTTGTCTCTGGTCCCGAAACGGGGCGGATAAAACGAACGTCTCCGACAACACCATTGCGATATTTTGAGCAAGCGAGCTGGATTGATATTGGAAGCCGAGCTGAGGCTGTCGGCCTCATCACGAGACCATTTGCTGCCGCGTCGCAACCGCTTGGATTTGGCAACGAGCTAGCGGTGCAGTTTGACGAACCTCCTAGCGAGTTCGCTGTCCTTACCAACACCGGAATACACGTCATCCGGCGGCGCAGACTGGTAGACACCTTTGCCTCTGCCATCCGAGACGCTCCCGGAGACGAGGCCCTGGACAATGTTACCCGGCGCCTCATCCAGCTTTACGGCCGTGTAGAAACGGTCTCAACGGCACTGGCTGTTGCTTGCGGCCACGGCGGAGACGCGCGACCTGGTGCGGCCAGGGCGATAGACCAGGCAACTGAGGACAAGGCAAGGGGGCTCTTTGTCGACTTTGGCGGCCAGCCCACCATCACCGAGACTGACGGCACGGCTTTGACGACCGACTCTGTCAGGCTGTCATCGCGACACGATGCGTTGGCTTTATACCTGTCACGTCTTATCCGCCAACTTTGGAGAGCACCAGTCATCGCGACCGGTGTCTCGCCAACCGGGGGCATTATCATTGGCTCCGCCATCCCCATTTCGAAGCTTATTACTACGCAAGGAAACCTTGAACGTCTACGGAGGTTTATTGAGTCGAACCGCGGAATCATTCAAGGAATGTCTGGCCCTTCAGATTTGCAGCGGGTCTCCAGCCGGCAGGAAGAGGTTGCGTTGCAAGCTGAGCACCAAGCACTCCATGCGCTCCAGAAGCTGATGGAGAGTATCTCAGAGGGCATATCTTTTGTGCTCATGATGTTTGACGAACGGGTGTCGGAAATCTTTGTTAGGTTGGACGATTTGGCACGCCAACAGTTGCGGGAGCTCACATACGAAAAGCTGTTCTCGCAGGCTGACGGCAAGGATCTCGCGAAGCTGCTGGTCAAGGCCATTGTGAACCGCAACATCGAGAGCGGCTCAAGCGTGGAGACTGTTGCAGATGCCCTGCGAAGGCGGTGCGGCAGCTTCTGCAGCCCTGACGACGTTGTCATCTTCAAGGCCCAGGAACAACTCAAGAGAGCGTCTGAGCAACCGCTAAACACCAACTTGTCGAGGAGCCTCTTGCACGAGAGTCTCAAGCTCTTTGAAAAGGTGGCTGGGAGCTTGACATTTGCAAACCTGCAGACTGCCGTCGCCCAGTACGTCGGCCTGAAGTACTACGCCGGTGCTGTCCAGCTGTGCCTCGTCGTTGCTCTCGAAAAAGATCGAGGAAACACGGCTTTGGTGTGGGTCAATGACGGAAAGCCCGCCAACGACCCTCGGGCCGCCGCCTACAGCGAAAGAAAGCGATGCTACGACCTCATCCATGACGTCCTGCAACATCTTGACGCCGCGTCTAGCAAGGAGCCCGAGATGATCGATGGTAAGCTGACACTGATTGCGACCAAGAGGCTCGAGGCCTACGACGTGGTCAACGGGTCGGACGACGAGGTCTTCCACTTTGATCTATACGAGTGGTATATTCAGCAAGGCTGGACGGACCGCATCCTAGCCATCGACTCTCCCCACGTCATCACCTTCCTGCAGCGCCTGGCTGGCACCAACGTAGAGCATGCGGACCTACTGTGCCGCTTCTACACCAATCGCAGCCGATTTTTCGATGCCGCCGAAGTCCAGGCGGAGCTCGCCAACTCAGACTTTGCCCTGGGCATCAAGGACCGGATCAGGCTGCTCAGCCTGGCCAAAGCCAACGCCAATGTCGCGACTGTTGGCGTCAGCCGCCAGCAGCAGCAGATGCTGAACCACGCGGTTACTGATCTGCTCGAGGTGGCCAATATCCAGGACGATCTCTTGGGTCGGCTGAGACTGGACGAGAGAATTGATCCCGAGAGAAGCATGGAGATTGAACAGGCCCTCAATGGCAAGATTCTGGACCTGTCAGAGGTAAGCGCGCTCAAATTCTTGCAAATGTTTGTAGAGTTTCTCATGACTGATCCCTCTCCAGCTCTTCAACGACTACGCAGACCAGGCCGGCTATTATGATTTGTGCCTCCTCATATATCACACCGCAAACTATCGCAATCCGACGACTATCTCTGGAACGTGGAGCAACCTGATCCAGCAGACTCACGATGAGGTTACGTCTAGGCTCGAGGACCTCGAACCCGGCATGCCTTCCCCGCCCATGCCGTATGAGGCCGTGACCAGCAAGATTCAGAACATTGCCCACCACACGTCGCTCGATAGCTTCGTGTTCCCAATCCAGACACTACTTCCTGAGCTGTGTCGTTATGCTGTTGCTTACCAACAAGACGCCACAATCGGAGCCGATCCCACCTGGCCGGTTCAGCTGTTCTTGGCCTTAGGCGTGTCCCACGACATGATTGTCAGGGTGTTGGAGAACATCTTTGACACGCAGGACTATGGTTTCAGCGGGATGGTGCGCAACCGCATCATTGAGATCATTGCGTACGTCGTCAACAGCTGGGTCGCAGAGGTCCGACGCCGCGGCGGGTCTGGCAAGGGCGGGTCTATCGGACCGTCGGTCGGCGAGTTGCTGGCGCGGTGCGAGGCTGCTCTGCCGCCGCCGGGGCAGGGCAACAACAACGGTGGAGCGGACCTGGCCGAGGTGAGACGGGTCGTGCGAACGCTGCGCAGGGAGGTGGCTGGGCTGGTTGAGAGAGTGCCTACGGGCAGCCTCAGGTTCGCGTGAGGTGCGACGTAGCAAGTCTGCTTTTTGGGTGTAGGGCTGCAGGATTTGAATGAGATGGGCGCCAAGGGTACGGTACGGTCATGTTGTACAAGACATTGCACATAGCATAATTGCAGGAACGATGGGTCTTGGCGGACAGAATGCGATTTAATGTCCTACTTGGATTTCTCCACACCATTCCAATTGATGACCTCGACGCAGCTGCTTTCCGTGATACATGATAAGGGTCACGGCGCTACCAGTCATTGATATCCCGAAGTTGCAGACCCGAAGACAAATGATCCGAGTGTCAATCTTTCAGAGCTGTGTCTCAAAAATCTGCCCCTCGACGATCGCGGTGCGTTGCGTGGCTGCGAGTCCATTAGCTTATGCGGCGACTTTTCGGACACTTGCAAAGTGTAAATATCCCACCTCAGCTGTCGCCCGATGATGGCATTCTCGCGACATATATGACATTGAGCATCCAGAGAAAACTAAATTTACATATCTCAGGGGCCTTTTCGGGTAGTTCATCACTCACAATGTCGGGCACCACCAGCCTCGCCGACGCTACGGCCAGCCTGTCGAAGCACTTTGACACCATGGGCAAGACCTCAACGGCCGACGAGCAGAACCTGATCCTCGTGTCGCGGCGGATGATGAAGTTCCTCGCGGAGCCGCTCGTGACGCAGATAGGCCTGACAAAGGGGACAAATTCGCCGGTGGCGCTGCTGGACGGTGCGTGCGGGACGGGCGTCTTCACGCAGGAAGTGCAGAAGACGCTGCCGCGGGAGGTGCTGGAGAAGAGCTCCTTTACCTGTACTGACAATGCAGCCGGACTGGTGGAATTGGTGAGGAAGAGGGCAGCTGCGGAGGGGTGGGTGAATGTCGAGGCGAGGGTGGCCGACGCAATGGTGAGTCGAAGGTTTGCAAACTGTCGTGAGATGTTGTTGTTGCTCACGAAGATGGCTTAGGACACCGGGTTGCCAGCAAACTCATTTAGCCATGTTGCCATTACGCTTGGGATGCATCTCATTCCAAAGCCCGATGACGTTCTCGCAGGTAAGACTCTGCTTTTACTCCTCTACAATCGCGTGGTAACGTCTTCCAACACCGGTCCCAGACGTGCGACGCATCCTCAAGCCCGGCGGCGTCTTCGGCGCAACAACGTTCCCATCGAGCAACGCACACCTCTTCTGGTTCCCCGACATGCGCTCCGCCTTTGCGTCGCTGCCCTTTGACGCGCCGCTGCCGGCCGAGATGCCGATGCAGATGCACGACAGCGGGCGCTGGTTCGACGCGGCGTGGATCGAGAGCCACCTGCGCGGCCAGGGGTTCCGCGACGTGCAGGTTGCGGTGCGGCCGGGGCGGTACCGCGTCGAGAGCGCCGACGAGTTTGTGCGGTGCTTTGGGCTGATGCTGCCGTGGCTGATGGGCGCGTGGTGGAGCGAGGAGACGCGGAGGGCGCATCCGCTCGACGAGGTGAGGGCGTTGGTGACGAGGCATCTGGAGGAGAAGCACGGGGGCGAGGGGTGGGAGATTACGTGGGAAGTTATCTGCATGACGGGGGTGGTGGACAAGGTGTAAGGGCTTCTGAGATGGTGACTTGGATTGTACATGGCCGTGTTTGAAAGGCTGGGATCGATCTTTGAGTCGCTGCTATCTCGGTCATGAAGCTGTCGGCTGCGGTGGACTTGACCGTAACAGTCGTCGTTCAATGGATGTTGAAGAATACCTTATCAGTTGACATGAACACGTTGAAGCACAAGTTCGGTTACGATAGGAACAGGGCCAGTCTCTCCTTTCTGCCAACTCGTCTGTAGAGGGCCGAAACACCAACATCAACACCAACAGCTGGAAGCTCACTCAACAAGAGACCACCAGCCTCTCTGCTTGTTGTAAAGGCTGAGACAGCCTGCGCTGCTAGCAACGTGGGGGGCTGAACCCCTATAAGAACCCCAGATTTAGCGCAAAGCTGCCACTGCAAGCAGCCTGACAACCTTTTTCTGCCCCACGTGATTAGACACTACCCGCGTCACGCAGCGACAAGCTGCCGTCAAACAAAAGTGGCATCATCTCCATCACCATCGAGAGTTGCCCAGGGCCATGTCTTGACTGGCCTCGAAGCCAATTCATCATCCGCCATGCTTGCGTTGTACGCCGCCCTCGCTGGCGCGCTGTCCATGGGCGTCGCGGCCGCCGATGTCTCGTCCATTGAACACCTCGATGCCCTGCCATCCTACCACTACGGCGCGCCAATCCACGTCGAGTGCATGAATCGCAGCTCGTGAGGCATTCCCACTGACGAGAGAGGAAGCTCCCTTGGTTGCATTGGCTGACAGGATGTGCTAGCGAAACTGGTGAGCACCTCGAGAACGCAAACCACGAGCTGCAATGGATTCCCTTTCCCGTCTGCAACGAGACGGGCAAGCCGCTCGAGTTCCAGTACGGCACCGAGGGCGAGGTCAACTGCACTATTCCCTTCATCTCCGATCCCTTCTTCCACCTGCTCGAGTTCTACATCCACAGCGACGCGCCGCTGGCGTGCCGCCTGCCCGCGCGCCCGCCCGCACACGTCGAGGTCATTGGCGAGAAGGCGCCCGCGCAAGAGTACATCCCACTCGTCTTCGCCCTCGCCGGGACGCTGCAGCTGAGCCACATGCACATCAGCACGCACATGAACGTGCTGCTGCACAGCACGCCCAAGCACCACATGCGGCCGCACGACAGCGGCGTGCTCGACTCGGGCGCCGCGTACAGCACGAGCCCGCTGAGCCACATGGAGGGCTCGCACACCCAGCGCCTCATCATCGGAGACCCGCTGCCCCTGACCTTTTCGGTGCGCTGGTTCCCGACGCCGGCGCTGCCCAAGACGGAGGGCAGGGTGGAGTGGCAGGGCTTGGGGGGGCACGTGTACGCGAGCACCGTCTTCTACAGCCTCGTGTCGTTTATCGCGGGCGTTCTCTTGGCCGGCTTGTACACGCTGGGCGTGGTGTTGCCGAGGAGGTTGAAGGGGAGGTCGCTGGGGGGAGCGACGCCCCTGGGTTATGGCGTGAATGGTGTGGGCAAGGGATGGGGCTACTCGAAGAGGATAGATTGAGGGGAACATCATCCTGCGGTGTTGGAACATATGGAACGATTTACGTGGCGTCTGGCCGAAAGTGTACAACCATTTGGAGTTTAGAGAACGATTAGTCGCAAAGACCGAGACTATGTGAACGATTTTCCGGCTAGGAAATAACGGACCAACTATCTGACAAGCAGTCGTCACATATGAGAGGTGATAAACCAATGAAGTTTTACCGCTTCTTGATTACCTTCCTTGACTTGGTCACAGGAGGCTGAACTCGAGGCAGAAGTCGCAAGTACATGTCCACAGCCATAGAAGCAGCTGAGTATCAATCAGTAGTCTGCTCAAGCGCAACCAGGAAGCAGCCAGACTTACAGAATATGACAAAGGGCAGATACATTCCGTATAATAGCATCGGCTTCTGCTGCGCGCTCACACGCCTGGAGCCCATCTGCAGCAGCTCGAAGCAGCACGCCGCGGAGCCCATGAAGGAAAGGCAGCCGAACGCGAGGCCAGCAAGCTCCGCGGGACCGGAAGTGGGCTTCCAGGACGCGAGCTTGTAAGCGAGGTAGGCGGCGAGTGGCAGCTGGACGAGGCCCTCGATACAGAGGAAGACCTGTAGCCAGGGCTCATGGGCGGTGGCGGGGTCGCTCGCACTAAAGAATGGATCGCCCGAGAACGAGGCGTAGTGGGCGCGCAGACGAACGAGGAAGTGAAGCGGCGACGAAGGGCTGTGATAGAGCGCTCTGGGGTAGAAGGCGACGAGGTCGAGGGCTGCGAGGGCGTTAAACGATGCTTGAACAGGGGGTTTCGCAGAGCAAGGGCTTACCGAGCATGCCGAACAGGCCCACGCCGAGGATGAGCAGATATGCCCAGTCGCGGAGGGGCTTTTGGGATGCCATGATTTAGATGCGGGCAATTGGATGGGAGGAAATAGTTGATGTCGTAGGGTGAGTTGAGGGTGATTGGAGGTGAGAAGTTGAGGTGACATGCAGGTGAGATTTGGTGGCATGTCATCTTGACGCATGCGTCTTGTGGAGCCAAAGTTTTGAAATAATGCCCGACTACCCTAGACCACTTAGACGAGTCGAACAGGTGCCGCCAGCACGTGTCGCTGCCATTCAAGGATGCAAAGGTACTTTGCGCCGCTTCACTTATTTCAGGATGATGTTTCAGGCATTTGATTGATGGATGGCCACGATAATCAGGTGGCTGCAGCACGGGATGTCGCGCTTCGATGGCGATGCCCGACACCTATACCAGCAGCGTCATTTATAAGCGACGTCACATAACATCTTTTGATTAGACTTGTACAAAATTCAACATGTAAAATGCTGTGACACGGCTGGGGAGATTATTTGCAGTCGCTCAACATTTCGCCTTGGCGAACTTGACTGTCCCCAGGTCGCTTCGTTTGCTGGCTGTCAATACTAACGTTCGCACGGCGCGATGTATCTCGCGACGAGTATTGATGCAAGTTCCTTGTAGTTTGAGGCTATTTGCGCAAAGTACCTGGAAAGTTTGTAACTGAAATCATGGAGGATTCTTTTCAAGCTGCACCGGTAAGTCGTTCCTTGGCTGCGATGCTTTATGTGGCATTCCGCTGAGAGGCTATATTGAGGACTTAGGGGCTGCCGCGTGAATGTCTGCCGCGCAAAACTGTATTCCTGGGGCATCTCGGAAATGGTGATCTTCTCGAAATTGCGTGATGCTCTGAGAGCCTGGGCACGGCTACCAGCGAGGCCACGCAGCCAGACGTCGGGAATTTTGAGAACCCCCGAGCTTCGCATCGTTTGTTCATGTGTGGTCACGGCATGGATCAGTCACGGTGAATTATTTCCTATTAGGGCATAGGAGCAGCTGTAATCGGCTGGTGACTTTGTCAGAAGCAAACAACAGCCAACGGCCAGAAGTGACTTTTTGGACACGCTGATTCGTTGTTTGCTGATACTCAATTACTCATGCCACTAACAATGAGAACATAAAGCGACGGTACGGGGGGAATCGCGGTTTGTATACGGCTAAAGCTTCTGCCTGAGAGACAACTCATTGTGCTGCCAACCCGATGAGCGACTATGATCTTCCTTCATCTCATGTAAGCTTGGGTAACTCGTATGATTGCTATTCTCGCCGTGTTCATGTGCTGTTCGGCCAAATCCTTGTAGCACGCCGCGCTCTGCTCTACGTCATGCAAAGTGCGATTGCATCGCTTCGGTGGCAATAGCAAACATCAGGACAGTAGTAGAAGAGCCCTACTCCCAGTTCTATCATGTTAACTCTTGCTCACATTCTTTGTCTTTTGGGCTGATTTGACCTTTCAAAAACACCTTGGCCACTGCGCAAAATAACATCGAACAGCGCACTCTAGACCAAGTAACGAACCCAGGCCGGCCAGCACAGAAGAAGGAACGACAACAAAAATCACACACTATGCCGGACTTTCGCTACCTTTTCTTGTTACACCGGATTTTGACATGTCAGTGCTTCGGCCGTCGCCGACAGGGTGGCAGGCCCAATGAGGGTGATGCTGCGGGAAACCAAGGGCGATAATGCGGCTCAATAAAGGAGGTAGTGGGAGTGGTAGTAATCACCTCCGGCTGGTGATCTTCGGCTCTTCCAGGGCTGGTATTGTTTCCGTCGAAATCATACACTGAGACAAATCGAGGCATGAAGAGGGAAAGATAAAAGGACGGGAATGGTGGGGCATTGGAGGGCAGCTAGATCAGCAGAGGAATGAACGAATTTTCTCAAAGGGATGCGTACCTTGGAAAATTTCACTCAGCAACACATAGCATTTGTGATTTGCTATCGGTATATGATGACTTTGTTGACGGCAGAAGCCGTCACCCTGGCCCGGAGATCGGCCCCGCTAGGATCGGACGCTAGTACCTAATAAGGCGTGGCGGGCCGGCCCGCATCAGATCTGCCGATGGACCACGGTGATGTATCGAGTTTGAACTCGAGCTGCACCTGCAGTTGATCACGTCCACGCTGTAGAGCTGAAAAAGAAAAGTGTGTGTAGCATTCGTGAGGGTATGTACGAGACATATGCTTCAGTCTGGGCAGGAGCTGAAATTCTCCGCCAAAGTATCCGACCCGAGAACATGCTAGGAAATGCAGATAACCGCCCCCTGTCCCAATAAGTACAAAACTCCTTCAGCTATCCCAGATAGCTCCATATGCATGGATACCTCTTGTTTCGAGGCCATATACAACCTTCTTTGTGATCTTCTCATTTGCAATAATAATGACTGCCTCGGCACCAAAGTCCTTGGCCAAATTGTAGCCCATCTTCACCAAGTCCGGCCGCCCCTGGGCCCTCGTGTCGTGGATGATGGCATCGGGGATGGACTTGCGGATGGTGTCAATGATACCTTTGCCAAAGGTCTTCTCGGGATTTGGAGTAGACCAGATGAGCTGTGTAGGGCAACTGGGCTGGCTGATGTGACCCAGTAGCGGGCCAATGCCGGACCCGGTCGCAATGACGACGACTCGGTTGAAAAGAGTGGCGATGCGCATGACACCGCATGTTGGTAGACCGCGCACCCAAATCTTCGTCGGTGGGTTCCGAATGCAAGCCTTGGTCCAATCGCCAGCGTTCGAGACGACGAGTGAGTAGCCTGCCTCTCCCGCCAATTCTGAAGGCTTGGGCTGGGGGATGGTCGCAAAAGAGTGCCACTCCAGCAACGGCCGGGTTGAAATGCGAGTAAAGCTTCCATTGACGGGTACCGTGTATTTGAAGTTGAGCTGGATCGCATGATCCGAGAGCGGCACCGCATTAACAGGCACCTTTCGGAGGAAGAACCAGGAGGAGGCAATGCTGCAAGTCGCAACACCCAGCATCCAGAATCCAGGGCTTCGAATGAGAGCAAGGCCGAGGTCCTCACCAGCCGGGGTGGAATCGTATACGGAGAGGACCGTTCGAACCCAGAAGAGGCACAGGGCAGTCCATCCAAGGAAGCGATGCAGGCGCTCAAACAAGTTGTGATGTCGCTTGCGGAATGAAGGATAGGCGAAGCCAACGATGGTGCAGCATAGTACAGTGAGCAGCCAGGAAACCACCAGAGTCGCCAGCGAATCTTTGGAAGTCTTCTGCGTGTAAGCAATTGTTGATCTGACAGTGGACGCGACGAGCCATGACGTGGCACACACGCCTGCGCCAGAGTGGACGCCGCCGAGGTGGTAAATCTTGGCGCAGCTGGTCCGCATCCACAAGGGAGCAGCCTTCGGCATCGAGCAGAAGACTGTGTAAAGAATGTTGATGACCACATCTTGTCGCACGAGCACGGCCGTGACCAGGTTGGCGGCTGTGAGGGTGGCGAGCCACTCCGGGTTGGGGTTCAGCATGACGATGGCGACGAGAGCGCCAATGTTCAAGATTCCAACAAGACTGAAGAGAAGACGGTAGATGATGAGTATCCTGTACCGGATACCCCGTAGTGGCTTCGGCCACTGTTTCTCGGGAACATCCTGTGTGAGATCGAGATCGAGCTTCTCGTCTCCCACAACCGTCGCGGTTGACGACATCGAAATCGATCGAGTCTCAACGAGAGTGCCGCATTCGCTGGCCGGCTTGCAGGGGGACTCGGGCCGCTTCTCGTCCATCTCTGTCTCGGCGGCCAGCACCCGGAGAATTTTCTTGTCGATCTTGCCATTGGCCGTTGTGGGAAACTCATCGAGCTGGTGGACCCTGTTCGGAATGGCGTAGTATGGTTGAAGCATCCGAGCGTGATCGAGAATCCCCTCAATGTCTTGACCGGATGGGACAATAAAGCCATGAATGTCTCCGTCAATCAGCAATGCTGTGGCACGGGAGACCCCAGGGGCCGATGCCAGCGACGAGGAAACACCATCGAGTTCCACTCGAAACCCCTTTTTGGAAAGTCAGAAAGCCGCAACATATCCACGTCGGGCAACTACTCACCTTGACCTTGACTTGGTCGTCGCAGCGCCCCAAGATGTCAATGGACCCGTCTTTTCTCCATTGCCCCAAGTCGCCAGTGCAGTACATGTGCGATCTGGTGAGACAATGTCAGTTTGTGCCAAACGGATGACTTGCAGAAGCCTTGGTCTTACCCGTCGTTTGAGAAGCTGTCTGGAATGTAAGCTTCCTTAGTCTTGGACTCGAGCCCCACGTAGCCACGAGATACACCATGGCCGCCAGCCCACATGACTCCGGCCACACCCTCGGGGACGGGCTTGCTGTCTTCGTCGAGGATATATACCGTATTGTTTGGTGTCGGCCGGCCTATGGAGATGGGCTCTCCAGGGACATGCCTCGACATGGTGTTGACTATAGTTGTCTCCGTAGGGCCGCAGCAGTTCCAGTAGGTGGCGTGCGTGGCCCAGAGGTCCGCAAGATCCTGGGACGTGGGCTCCCCCGCCGTGGCCACTATCTTGATCCTTGGGTATTTGGTCGGGTGGTATTTTGACAGGATGGTAGGGGTGCATATGAGGACGTCGAGCTTGTACATCATGAGTCAGCTGGCTGTACCCCGATCACACGATGCATGGCAGTGTATGCGCCGTGCAGGACTAACTCACCTCTCGAATAGTGGGCTCCCATTTTGAACCCCGGACGACAAGGGTTCCGCCGTTGCATAGACAGGAAAATATCTCCCATGCGGCTGTGTTGCAGTCAGTTTGAGGTGCGCGATCGCGATGTGGGCGAGACAGGTTTCCCGATCCTGGGACGTTGCTTACCCATGTCAAAGCTTATATTGAGGACCTGGCCTACACACATCCCTGGCCGGACCCCTAACCCCCCGGGGGAGAGGCACACAAGGTTAGCCACGTTCTTATGCGTGACGTCAACGCCCTTGGGCTTGCCAGTGGTGCCTATGCATTGCATTAGTAAGAGTCACGGGTGTCGGCACAGGTGTCAGGGATGACGAACCCGATGTGTAGATGACATAGCATCCTGCATCGGGGGAAGCCAGGTCCATCCAGTGGTCGGCCGAGGAGTCTGTGTGAGCTGGCATGCACTGGTCGATGAGCACGGGAACAAGGCCTGGAAATAGGTTTCGGATGCGGTGCTCCGTTGAGCTGAGGCAGAGGACGATCTCTCCCTCGGACTGGTCGACGACGTGCTTGATAGTCGAGTCTGGAACAACGCCACCGTCCAGAGGGATGTATTGAGCACCGCATGACAGGATAGCCCATATCCCGACCAGCATCTCTAATCCTCGCTTGACCACGAGGGGTATCCGCTGGTGTGGCTGCACGCCAAGGGCGCGTAGCCTCGTGGCCAGAGCCTGTGCATGATCTGCGAGTTCACGATATGTCAACTCCCGAGGGGTGATGCCCGAAAGATCGCGAACGGCTATGGAGGAAGGATGTGAAGAAGTTTGGTGGTAGAAAGCAGCGGTGACCGTTGGAAAGGGACAGTCGACCACCTCGCCATAACTGAAGGAGGTGAGACGGGGGTGGGCTTTCCGGGGGACGGAGGCGGCCATGGTGAGGACGGGACTGCGGCGTGTAAGTGAAGTAAGTGAGGCTGCAGCGGCCCGGGGGGAAGAGTAAGAAGAGGAAGAGGAAGAAGAGGAAGAGGATAAGAGGATTGTGAGCTTGCTTGGATGTTCTGCTTCAAATTCTTTTCGTTTCGAAGCAGTGAATGAAGCCCTTTATATACTTTTCCATTGTCCTCCTTCTCCTCCTGGCCCTCGCCGACAAGACAGCCCCTTCTCCCGGTAACCCTGACTACGGGCCGATGGGCCCCATGTGAAGACAGAGACGCCATGGAGAGGCTCGTCCAGTGCCCAGCCGGTAGCGCCGACACACAGGAAGGGGAGCCGGCCGGCCGACTGACGACAGACTCCACGTCAGCGATAGTCGCTGGAATTAACGCCGCCACAGCCCGCAGCGGCTTCGTACCCGGACGTGACTGTGGAGATTGGGGGTCTACTGCCGGCAATACAATGGAGTGTTACTTGTTGTCGCATTCCGGGAGCGGAGCGGCCAGCGTTCGAGCGAGGTTGCAGGAAGGTAGATAGGGCTCGAGGCTCGGGCTTTCTGACACGACCTGAGTGGGGGGGGAGGGACACGAGGTCTGCTATGCAGTCTGCAGCAGGAAACCGGCAAGTACCTGTATGTAGCAAGGTAGCATGAGGAGGGCCACAGGTGTCCGCAGCAGGAATGTCGTCGCAGGATACCGGCCGACCCAAAGGGGCAAGCAGAGGGAATCGCATGGCCCAAAGGAGGAGGACGACGGACAGAGGCCCCAACGTCGGCCACGCAGCGCATCCTTCCCTGAGACATTGTTCGAACGATGGAAAACAGGAGACGCACGCCGGGCGTCGCACAAAGAAAGACCGAGTAATCCCATCTGCTATCCAGTCTCAGCCGGGTTCCCCACCCCGGAGACAGGGGTCCTGGTGCGTTGGACCGACCAGTGACCGAGAGGTCCACTCAGCCGGGACCACGGGGAGCTGAAATATTGTCTCCGTGCTGGGCTGCCTGCTAGTGTAGTCTGGCTGCCCCAGCTCAGGGGAGCCCGGGGAGTGGACCGGAGGTGGAGCCGGCGGCGACGCAGACAAGGCCGTGGGGACATGTTGATTCCTCCTCCTCCATTAATTGCCTTGTCAGGCAACCCCCCTTTCGCTGACGACGTGCTCCGAGGGCCAGGGCCACGACTGGGCGTCGTCGGGCTCAGAAGCTGCCGGGGTAGGCAAAGCAAGCCAAGACTTATTCCGGGAATCCCTGGACGGTTACACGTCGTCCAAGGCTTGGCAACGCCTGCTCTGCACCGATCGATTCTGCCGGCGGCCGTGCGAGGCGATGCGAGGCGAGGCGGACGGGCATCAATCTTCAGCCGGCGTCGCCCAGCGAACTGGGTGATGCTTTCTTTTTCCCGCTTCGCCCTGTTTTGACATTTTCCCCTCTCTCGCTCGGCTGCTGTGCTGTCAAGACACGGCTGTCTCTGCGCGTGCCCTTTTTGCCCCGTTCACTTTCTGTTCCCTCGTCTGGTCCTGGCCAGGGCAATCGAGCCATCACATCCATCGCCGTCACCAGGTCTCATCACGTCGGGCGTGCACCACAGGGTTCCGGTGGAATGCCCATGCCCAGGTTCCAGATCCCTTTGCCCGGCATATGATCCTCCTCATCGGCTGACTGAGAGGGTCTCACTCATTGTTGCAGTCAGCCCTGCCCGCTGCCTCTGCCATTCGACGTAACCCCCGTCCGAGGGTCCATCTAAGAAGCAAGCCCCCCCGCTCCATCACTCTCTCTCTCTCTCTCCTTGCTCCATCTGCTCTGCCTATTAGTGCATTGGCACGGACACTTGCTGCCCTTTCTCCCCACGCCAAACAGCCATCCTCGGCGACCCGCGCACTCGGTACCTCTGTATACGACACTGATCACCAACATGACTGGATCTACCTCTGGTCTTGTCCAAGCCACGTCACCGGCCAATGGCGTCAGGCTCATTACGCTCAACCGGCCTGAGAAACGAAATGCGCTATCCCAGCAACTCATCGCCGAGTTTCTCGGGGAGCTGTCCCGGGCGTCAACCGACGCCAGCATCAAGGCCATTGTCGTCACCGGCAAAGGCTCCTTCTTCTCAGGTTAGATGAAACCAGGCTCGGCTCCTGTGGGCCACATGATACATCATGCTGTCTTGATTGCAGCTGCAGACTCGGCTCCGCTGACACCGATTTGCATGCAGCGGGTGCCGATCTCAACGATATCGCAGCTCTTGATGCGGCAGGTGCGCGATCACGTCGTTACCTCGAGGATCTGTGCTCGGGCATGGCAGCTGTCCGCAAGCCTCTTCTTGCAGCTGTCAATGGTCCAGCGGTAAGACATTTCCTCTTTAGGCTGCTGCACATGCCTCCGTGTCGGCTCAGTTGTGCTGGCCTAAACTGACAGGGAACGGGGCAGCTCGGCGGCGGGTTCGAGGTCGCCCTCATGGTCAGTGATCATGATACTCCGCGCACAGTTGCCAGTCTATGCTGGCCACTACGGATCACTTTGCCAATGACTAATGCACCTGCCAACAGTGTGACCTGATTATTGCCGCCAAGTCGGCCTACTTTGCCTTGCCAGAGACCAAGCGAGGGCTCATCCCGGGCGCCGGCGGAACCCAGCGCCTCACCGCTGCAGTGGGCAAGTTTCGAGTAAGTTGAGCTGTTGATGTACTTCCACTGTACTTTGAGATTGCCTCTCGTGCCCCATTCACGCTCGTTTTCCCGTTCGCGCTCGTCCCCCGTGCGTCGTCCGTTTTCCAAGTCCCGTGTACGTGCTCGTCTGCATGTGCGGGACAAGCGCAAGCCTCGTGCCGCAACTGAGACTAACCGCGTCCCTTTCTTGTCGCGCGTTCTAGGCCATGCGAACCATCCTTCTTGGCAGACAAATTACGAGCGAAGAGGCAATGGCATGCGGCCTGTTGTGCGACTTGGTGGAGGACGGTAAATTGTTGCCGCAGGCCATCAATGTCGCCGCCGGCCTCTCCGAGCACGGTCCGGAGGCGTTGCAGTCTGCCAAAGAAGCCATCTGCAGAGGTGCGTTGCCGGAGGACACATCACATCTCACGTCCTTATTCCCACTCCTCCTTCCCCGCCATCTGCCTACACTGCCGAAGGCAACTGCAATGCTCACATGTGGTTGCAGCTGATGCCCTTTGCCGCGATGACCTGTTCGAGAGGGACCTCTACTACGCAACTTTCGGCACCGAGGAGAAGCGCCGAGGAGTCGACGACTTTCTTGCCAGCAAGGGCAAGTCGGGCGGCGACCGAATCCAGCCTAACGTGGACAATTGACCTTTCAGCTGCGCGAACCTGCCTGTCGGTGTCGTTGGTGTTGACGCGCCATGGGCTGAGATGGAATCCTTTCGGAGCGGCGACCTTCTGGAAGTGGCCCGGATCTCCGCATAATGCCTGAAATAGATACAAAGCCTTATCTTGAATATATTGCCAGGCCCAGCAGAGCTGCGGCGAGCGTCCAGTCCAGGAGCGTCCTTACACGTGATGCTTCTGCAGGTTGAAAGTCTACCTACCACCTGCCACAGCGTGCGGGCATGTCCCTGCTGCTCACCCATTTAGCCGGCAACCCTGTTACCCTGTTTCTGGAGCGTGGGTTAATACTACCTACCTACATCATACATGCACGGTACTGTCCGTCTGGCAGCCATCACGCTGGCCTCGTGTTCCATTGTAACCTCGCGTTTCACGGCATATCCGGCGCATCAATGCGGAATGGCACTACCACGTGGCTTGGCTCTACATGCGTGTCTTGATACCGCAGCATTCCTGCATTATGCCCCTTGTACACTACTGCAAGCCGTTACTGCCCACAGCTCGTGATAACAGGCGTTCAATGTTGGCTTTTCATTAGTTCCTGCAACACCGCTAGGATGGACGACCCGGCGCCGAGAGTCAAGCCCATTCTCAGCTGCGCCATGATCCGGAGCCACGCCACAACGGGCCTCCCATCGGATGGATCCATACGAGCCCAATGCCCGAGCCGTGCACACTCCAGCAGGTTTTAATATGCCAAACCCTAAATCAGAAAAGTGGAGGACAGAGAGAGAACCTGGAGATTCCATCCCTTCGGTTGCTGAACTGAGACAGTCGATTTGGCCATGGACTGTTGCAGATCGAGCTGTCGTGAGCAGGCATACCTCTGGGCGAAACTAAATGCTCTCCCCGGCGCTATCGTTCGTACCAAGGCGTCGGGGAGATGCGCGATCCGATACGTAACGGCGGTTCCTGAGATTCGAGGGTCTCAATTCCCGGGAAGCCGAGTCGCTGATTAACAGCTCGATGCGTGCTGGGTGCTGTTGGCCAAACAATGGCATCCTGCCAGCCAAGCTCCAAATCGGCTGGGATAATGGGTCAACAAAGTCTCGGCAAGCTCCGCTGTACGCGGAGGCCACGCTTTGACATAAACCCTAAACCTTGGATCAAGCGCCTGTAAGGGATTGATTCCATTCGCTCTATATTGCTTGACGTGTCCCGGAAGCACCCTCGGATGATGTGAACATTCATCGTCGTTCGGGCAACCCAGCCGCCTGACGACCGGGAGAAACACTCGATGCAGGGCAACGGCGACGACACCTGAAATGCACAGCGCGTGTTCGCCACGCTGCATGCACAAGGGACAATGGCCACGAGTGTCTCATCGGAAAAAGTCTGTCGCCCCTCTCCTTGTTGGGATGAAAAAGAAACGTAAACAAAAGCAAAGGGAGGTAAGCTGCCAGCCGATTAGGGCGAGCGCCAGACTAGTAAGACCCGATGCCGGTTGCCACTGACACCACGATTTGGGGAGTACAAGCTCTTCTCACGTGGAAGCACCCCTTTGCACGCCCTATTAAGACACGTCATACGACGTGTCGAAATCCTGTTTTGTTTGGCAAGATGTACTTCGAAAAGTGCAGTCACGATGGCGGCAAAGAAACCGACAAGAACCAAAGAAAGCTCGCGTGTGCGTGCATATGCCATGATCGTTGGACCGACGCGGTATTAGAACTAAAAGAGGCCCTATGGGTATTTCTTATACATACAACGGTGCAAAAAAAAGTCCATTCGCTCATCACCTGCCGGATTCTACACTACTCGCCGCGTCGAACGAACGCCTCTCCTTGATGAATTTTGGCCATGTGTTGGTCAGGACCAGATACTTGATACTCATCTCGGAGTCGTCAAAAACGCTGTCGGTGAATATCTCGGGGATCTCGCCCCGGTAGCGTACGACCTGGGCAGTCTCGGCCTGGCGAGGCGCATCGTCAAAGGGAGTAGCTGGATCTGGAGTCCTGCTATCACCATAGACGACGCGGGCTGCGGGCTCGAACACGGCCTGCAGGTTCTTGAAGTCATGCGACGACAAATTGACCTGAAATTCGGCGCTGTTGCTGCTGATGAAGTCCATGTAGATGCGCAGGGCGCTCTCATAACACTCCCGAGAAAGCACATGGCTTGAGCGCTTTTCGCTCCGGAGGCCCTCCGCATGCTTGTCCGAGTCCTTGCCAGACACCAAGTACGTTCCCTTCCACTCCCTGATCCGCGTCAGGAAGGCAATGTTCTCACCAGAGAAGTCACGTAGCGCAGAGAAGCTCTGCAGCGGCTCTGGGTTTTTGGCTAGGGTGTGCTCGAGGGCATCCATGGTCAGGATGCTGCCGTTGCTGGCGCTGAGGATGGAATTGGCCTTGGTACGCCCGATCCACGAGGACGAGCCGGACGAGCCTGATGATCCCGAGTTGATGGTCTTGGCACCCAGCGTGGTCGAACGCTGACGAGACTCCCAGCGAGCGATGGAGTCGAGCGTCTCCTGGCACAGACTCTGCTGCTTGCGGACCTCCCAGCAAGGCACAAAGATGGTAAAGATTTCAATCATCATGATGGACAAGGCAATCCTGGTTTTGTTAGCCAGATTTCCCAGCTCCGGCGTCTGCAAAGAAACCTACCATTGCGGAGGAATAAAGTACTTGTTGACGGGGGCCATGCCTGGGGCGTAGAGAGCGACCAGCCACATGGGAGCGGCATGGAGACTACATTTAAGCAATGTGAGTCGGCTGACGCATCGTGAGAAGACCAATGCGGCTCAACATACCCTGAAATGCAGCAAGCGATGGTCTGCAGCCTCCACCCTTGGGTGTCCCGCAGGCCGCGCGCGCGCCACAGAATGATGGGAGCCACGATCCACGCCCAGAAGATCTGCCAGAAGACAGAAGGCCACCACTCCCAACCGCGACCCTGCTCCGTCTTTTGTTCCATTGCAGTGCCGGTGACTTCGGTGCCGGCGATGCCAAAGGAAGAGTGAAATTTCCGCGAGACAATGAACGTGAAGAAGGTCAGGGAGAGCTATAACCACTTAGAACATGAACGACCTTATCTCCGGTGAAAGCTAAGCTTACCTGAGCCGTCATGCCGAGTCCAACCAGGAGCAGCATCTTGTAGCTGTAGTCGAGCTTCTTCCACCGGGCCACAATTGTCTTGCGGATTCGAGGTCGCTGCTGGTCCCACCCGAGGTCGGCCGTCTTCCTGACGTACTTCTTTTGCGCGTTGGCGACGTACAGAAACCTGCTATTGGAGGCATGGAAGAGAGCGATGCCGAACGGGAACCAGATGCCCATGATCCAGTACTCGGCCACCTCGGGCATGAGCGGTCCGTAGACGTAGGCAATGGTAACGGCGAACCAGTATAAGTGCAGCAGGGTGACGGCTGCCAACGATAGACCCAGGCCCCTGATCCTCAAGATTTGCATGTCGCGACGGGTGTAGAGAAAGAACATGCCGCCGAGCACGATGGCGGTCCATGCCACGGCAAACACGATCCAGAAAACTCCGACCGAGTCGAGCCGCAGCTCGGGCTTGGTGTCGGGCGTGACGCCAAACTCGGAACCCATGGTTGCGGCGTGCCTCGGGCTCGGGGCTGCGAGGGTAAACGATTCGATATCGACAACAGGTATAGAGGAGTAAGCAGTAGACAATGAGATGACGGTGCACGGAACCGAGTGAGCTTGTTATCGATGCGAGGAGTCAGTGAGGCCAAGGGGTGTGAAAACGGGACTCGCGGCTGAGGAGGGGGCCACGAGTCTCATAAATAAGAAAACAGAATCAGAAAGCGAAAAGAGGCGCAACCGAAGAGTAGAACAGCCACAAACACGCATGAGGAGAGGCGTGCTTCGGGGGAGAATTTGCGAACAGACGCATCTGCGTGGGTTTGCGGTGGCTCGGTCTGGCCTGGTATCGCTCGTCCTCACCTCCAGCAAGTCGGTCCGGTCGATCCCCATCGCTCTGACTGATGGCATTCAAAAGCAAGCAAAGCCGTTGGTATAATGTGCAGTATCGCGATGCTGCGTCTGCAATCTTACAAGCGACATAATTTGTGCTGCCTCACACACTCACCTCTCCCTTGCGGTCTGTGAGTACGGCTTGACCCTTCCCCCGCCCCCCAAGCAAGGCATGTCACATCTATTTGCTTTTGCCGCGAACCGTAGGGTGGCATCAGCCAGGGGGTCTAGATGCAATGCTGGCCTGTGATTGGCCTCAACTGCCGATCGTCTCCGGCTTGTGTTAGCTTTTTTGCTGAGACAGTAGCATCGCGGGGAGCACAGCTTCGACCAACTGGCGTCAATCGACTAAGAGGCTGCATTTTGAACTGCGGCGGCCTGCCAAGAGAGTTTTCAAGGAGAGCTCGAGTTTGCGGCAGAATCTCCTGCAGGACAGCATGGCTTGTCAGTAGTCTTTACGGATAGGTAGTCCTCAAGATCCGGAGCTTGTTCCTTGCTTACCGCCTGCCGCCCTGCGCCATCTTGACCGCTCCGACCAGGTGTGACGGCACGGTCTTGCTGCAGTAGCCGCAGTACTATGCTTGCCGTAGCGGCCGGATTTGAACGATCGCTCCCCTTCTTGGACAGGCACGGCTCGATTGCAATAGGCTACCTGATCCATAGGTAGCAATTGCGGTGCTTTTTGCGCGGGTGCGCGTGCATATGCCCGCCGTCTGCAGGCGCATTATTCCCCTTGCGGCGCATTCGCTGTCAAAGTTACGCATATTACTTTCTTTTGCTAAGAGGGGACAAGAAACGATCCTCCCCAAGACGCTGAAGCGTACTGTTGAAAACCCCAGATTGTCGTGGCTCGGCATCTCGGGCACTCGCTCCCAGGACACGAGAGGATATGCCGAGCACCTAAGCGGAAGCGCCTCGGGGACAGCGCTGAAACAAGCACTCTTTGTTTTCCGGGGGTGGCTTTGGATATATGAGTCGAGGGCACGGAGTAGATTGGCCATCGATCGAGCGTGTCTTGGTTCAACGGACCGAGCAAGTGCAACCGCTTCATCTCGGTGGGGGGCCGTGCTATACATTACGATGCCATGCTGCACACCATTACCAAGGTTCGCAACACGACGAAGAAAGTCGGCCACAAGTGATGTATGCGGCGCATCGAAAATACTTATTATATGTCGTTTTATTTCCTTCTGCCTTTCGTATTTTCCTAGGAGTACGGAGCGCCCCAGCGAGCAGCTCAGCAAGCCTCACTTTGATGGCCCGATGGCGTTTCCGAAAAAGCAAACACATCGACGCGCGCCGCCCACGCCGCGCCGCATCTCTTCAAGCCCAGCATCCCAGCCCAGGCACGACACACGCATGGCGTCTTCAGCCTCGGGAATTCTGGCTGGGCTCCAAGATGCTGACGCGATATTCTTTCGAGTAAGTGGCTCGGGCCCTGCGACGGGGAGGCGGTAGGCGAATCCTCTGCCGACGGCTAGATTCGCCTCCAACATGGCCGTCACATCGTGTCAATCGTCATTCGGACAGATGGACGGGATTGGCTTGCGGGCCGAACTGGTCAGGAGCTACTCGCTGATAATGGCGATGCTTGAGCTGTCGGGCCGCACAACCTGCGCCTCTTCAAAGGCGACAGCCCTAGGAGAGCTTTGGAACAGGCTCTACAGGTATGGGACTAATAAGCGCTCGACACCAGCTGCTTGTGGATGTGGATCAATTGGAACGAGCTGCACTGCACCTAGAGTCTGAGATGAGGCATTGGCAGGCGGTGATTGCTCATTATTATGCCTGCCGTTGAAATTGGCGGCAGCTCGATTGTTGAGTCGTCGTATCGTGTGGAGCCTGGCATCCTGGGAGTGCGATTCACAAGCCCTGGCAAGCAATGCCGGCGCGCCGGCTGCAGGGAGAGAAATTCGCATTTGTCCTGGAAGCATTGCCTCCCTCCGCACTGCTTGCTAGGCAGAAGCGAGGGAGGATGGGAGGATGGCATGGATGGGAGGTTATGCTCTCGATCAATTTGCTGTCAGTCATTGATCGACAGTCGGCTTGCTCTATCCGTAGCAGCGCTTCCTCACCTCACGCAAGCTGTCTCAGGCACCGTCTCCCGCCCGTATCAAAGCGAGTTACAAGCCCCCGCGGAACATCGCTGCGCACTGGTTTATACCAAAACTCGGACAGGACCATCAACCACTCTCGGTTATTCATCACGTCGTTCACCGCGGCAGATGACAATCGCTGTTCGATGACATGGCGTGGCTAACCAACTTTGCGACTTTGACTGGTGGAATGGACGGCCGGAGCGATGCTACTTTCGTGCTTGGTGCTCAGCAGCGGACCCTAGACAATTGCTGCGCACTGGACAACTTAGGGACGAGTACAGATGCGACTACGGAGTACGGAGTACGGCATACACGGATGCATCGAGGAAACTTCAGTCTGTGCCCCTGCTGCCCTGCCTCGGCCGCCCTTATTAATGTCGCTCATGGGTATCCGTAGTTCCTGACGTTGATGTTGCGCCATGGGGCTGGGGTAAGCGGAAGGCAAGCTCGGCTGGGGAACGCCTCCCGTCCCGCCTCCGAGCCACATCGAGCTGGGGTTCCCAAAGCAGTAATAGAACTTCTTCCTCTTGTGCTGATCGTCGGTGTGACCCGCCGTCACCCCGCCGTTAGAATGCTGATTTCGCCGAACGACCCTTTGAGCTGCGGGTTATCCCGAAGCGAGGGGCCAACGGGCGCCGGCAATGGCTTCTGGACATGAGGTGCACACCTAGCATCGTCGGCAGATGTTGAAATCGTCGATAGAAATTACTACGCTTGGGCCGCGTGCCCCGGGTAGACGGGGTGACAGGTTGCTAACAAACTCAGTGAGACTTATGTGATCAAGCAATGATCGTTCTAGTCTGACTGTGACTGGATGTTGGCTACTTTGTAGCCAAGAGGATACGAAGAAGATGGAGTCCATGTCTGTTTATGCGACTGAGAGATGTCTCGTTGCGCTCGCTGAAATCTCGGTAGTGATTACGCCGCTCGCGATGTACATGCAGCCCGTCAGTGTGCCATGTCAGCTGACTTCAAACTGGTGCTGGCTGAGATGTCGCCAATGTGATGCAGCTGCAGATCGGGGTCGCAATTGGGATGTCCTGTTGGTTGAGACTAAACGTAGCATCGCGACTTAGGAAATCCATCATGGTACCGCGGCCGTGGCTTGCTTACTGGCTGGTCGCTGTCGTCGCGCAGATCTCTTTCTCGCCGTCCGGCTGTTTGAAGATTGATACGGATCATCCGTATCCGTACACAGAAGTACGATCTGAGCTGTTCTCTTCGCCTTTTGGAAGTAAGGCCACATTGGCGAATAAAGTACGTCTCAATCTCGATCATCCATGGTCCAATACGGCCTCGATCTGTTTCTTTCGGCCTTGCTTCGCCGTTTCATCGCATCTGCTTTCTCTCAATTCAGTCCGTAGGGCAGACTGAAAACGCGCTCCGTGCTACTCGCTCTACTTGGATTAATTTAGCATAATGTGCGCGGCGGTGAGGTACCTGCTGGTGGAATGCCCATATCCAAGCGCAAGGGGTGACTGCGGCATTGCAGGTACCCATTCCAACGCGTGAACTGTAAAAGTACGAGTAACAAAGCAACTTCCTTTGATGCGCCTATCGTCTACAATGGCTGCTCGCAAGTCAAACAATCGGAAGCCCCAAGTTGAAGAAACGGCGCTCGTGGTCGGCGATTCTCATTCACCCCAAGATTACGGCTGGATCTCTTCCAGCCCAGGCCACGGGATAGAATGGGAAACACCGAGCTGAAATTTGTGAATCTGAGCAGACTGCAGTACCGCGGCAGTCTCTATTCGACCCGAGTTCTCAGTGGCTTTGCTTTTTTGCATGATCGGCAGGGGGGGTGAAAGGGCGCGAGAAGAGGAAACGTCCCGTGGGGAAACTAAGACAGCATGTCTGAAAACCACCCAGACATTGCTGGCTGGCGGCGAGAGAACAACTTGCAAGCTCTTCCAATGCAAGCTCAGCTCTTCGAGGAGTGGCAAGACCGCAATGAGGCCGGCGAAGCAAAACAGCTTGTGGGAGATTTGTGCAATCATCCGTGGCTCGGTTCCGGGACCGCAGCGTCGGCGCCGCAGCCAGCAACATACAAGGCTACAAGTTAACAGCATCCACGTGTGAGGGCGCGGGCTAGCATCCGAGATGGGGGGAGACCCGAAGCTCGGATTTCGAACACGTGAGACGATACTCATGCGGAAGTGTAACCGTTGGATACCATATTTCCGCATCGTGGCGCATGAGACAGAGGTAGCTCTCAACGTCCGCAGTAGGACAAGTAAAAATCATGCTACAGAAATGCGCTTCACCAACGAACGAGGTCGTGGACATTGTCACTATCCAGCAAGCCCAACCAGGAAAATAACTTGTGCGTTCGCTCACCGTTTGCCTCAGCGCCCCTAGGGGCAATGAAGAGGAAGCAGGACAGGGGTATGGCATGGATATTTCGGGGCGATGCGTATCCGCGAGCCCCATGTCCAGCCGCAACTTCTCGTTCTCATTTCCCTACAGAAGAGCCCCTCATACGCGCCGCCGCCGCCGCATCTCCTGGTCGCTTGCCCATGCTCCACGACGTGGCTTCCGCCACAATGGTCCCGACCACAGCAGAGGGTATTGCTGATCCCATCACTATACCAAGGTACCGGGCACCTCGCGCGCGTAATATCCGCCCTCAAGTATCGCCGACTGCACGCCCAGCTGATGGAGAACGGCGGCGACTCTGCGGAGTATCTGCGGGTCGACGCCCCGGGAAGATACAGCTAGCAGGTCATTGGCATGAACCCACACAGGATATGCATGACGAATGAGACGTAAATGACGATCTGCCTGGTTCCGGTTTCAGTCGGCAGATGTGGGTCCTTGCTCCGGGTCCGGGCCGGAGCGGGGCAACAGCGAAAGGGATCAGCCTCCGGTCCCCGAGAAGCCGCTGGGGCCGTATGCTACGATGAGTATGGCAGTGATGGGTTGAGTGCCGCGGGATAGTAGAGTTGTGTAATAGCAATTTGCTACAATTGAAGTGGCAAGCTTATGAGGCGACACTTGTTTGAGCTATCGTCTGTCCTGCTGGCTGGTGATGAAGAGAGCGAGGATTTGCAATATACCCAAAACTGGCCACCCACTCGCCAGAGAAGTATTGACATTCTCATGATGCCATCTGTTCATTACCCACGTATCCGTACCAGATGATTGCCAAGCCATTCATTAGACGAACGCGAGCCGCCGACGGCAGAAATGGCGCATCACCGGCCGGGGCTTGAGCTCAGGGTACCATGCACAGAGCGCGCCGAGCGGAGCAATGCGAGGCTGCAGGCCCTTCGCGCTACAGTCAATCATCTCCGGAATGCTCAGTCTTCTCAGGACTTCAGCCGTGATCACTAGCATTCGTATTCTTCACGAGTGAGTGTGGCTCGGCTCAGCTCATCCTGCAATCACCGATACCTCGGTGGCATGGCCAAGTGGGATGACCGGTGTGAATAACAACAGTCGTCAACCTCCCCGCAAGCTTCTACACCCCTCCATCCCACACATCTCGTGAATTGGCCGGGCGCATGGACCAAAGACTCATCCTGCGTCCTGTGTTGCAATTCCCCGCATGCGCAAGCCCCCTCACCCTAAGGTACCATGCCGTACTGCAACCTTGCGGGGGCCGGGCTGTTCACAGAACTCCTCCGTGATAAGACCGTCGGCATGTCCCAGGACGAAGAGCAAAGGTATGTATGTGCCTCATCACAAGCAGATTTGCATGTGACACCAGCTTCCAGAACAACACACCGGCGCTCTCTCTCTGTGCTGTTTCCCGAAATGGATCGTCAATGTCCTCCAAGACTCAGCTATGCAGGACAGAATTAGAACGAGCCAGCGTGGCACTGCAGCATGGATGTACGTCGCACTGCACACCCGTCCCCAGTTGATAAGGCAGCTTGTTAATTAATTAATATGTATGCCGTGCATATCGAATGGCGCAAGGCAACGTGGGGGAGATGCCTCCACGGTACCCATCAGCCTGCCCGGGTCGGACGGGATCCCGTGAGCATGAACGGGTGTGGAGAGTTGCCCAACACATGCACGCTGCAGCCCCCTCTAATGAGCACATCTTAGCCCTTTGAGGCAAGCCGTGAAACATATGCAGGCGCAGGCGCAGAGCAGTCCCAACGGGGAATCTCTGAAGTAGGGCCGAGGGCCATGGCACTTCCTTCGAGTGCTGATGCCGAGCTGGAGCAGCCTCGTGCGTTTTTTCGATTTCGACATCAACTTCTATTTCCAACGTAGCAACTACACCCCTCATATCAGGGAAGGTATCATACAGTTGCAGCCAATACAAACCAGTCGCACATGGAGCTGAGGGCGCCATGATCACCGCTTCCCCTTCTTCACCTTCTTGTTCTTTGTCCCCTCGTCCTCGCCACCCGCCTTCCTCTTCTTGCGTCCCTCCTCCAGCAGCTTCGTCATGCCTTGTGTGGCTTTGAACTTGGGGTTTGACGGATCAATGGCGAATTCGTGGCTGTCGAAAACGGCCTTGAACCGAGCATCGCCGACATCCATCTCAAAATCTTGTTGCAGGCCGCCCCTGTCCTCGGCGTCCTTGCCCTTTTGCTTCTTCTTGCTCTTCTTGTCCTTCTTCTTTTCCGCCCGCAGAATCTCTTTCATGTCGAAATGGTCCAGACGATCGGCTTGCTGGTCACCACCTTCGGCCATAACCTTGGACAGCTGGGCCTTTTGTTCGGCCGACTCTGCCTCGACCGCTTCACGAGCTGCACGCTTCTTGAGCCGTTCCTCCTTGCGGATAGATGTCTTTGAAACGGTTGCAGGGCCTTCGGTTGTGAAAAATGGGTCGTTGAACCCGAGATCAGCACCATCGCCATCGGCATCCCGCTCCTCGACTGCCTCGACTTCGTCGCCGTCAGCACCCTCCACGCCGTCTCGCTTAGCTTTTGCGCTTTGTCGTTTCCGTTCCTTGCGCTCCTTCTCCTTGCGCTTATACTTTTCAATTGTAGTTTCCTCACCCTGAGGCTGCTTCGACTTGCTGTCTGATAAAGCCGGAGCAAATGTGATTTCCATCTCGCCGACGGGCCCATCCTTGGAGCTCTTAGGCGCAGTCTCCTCTGTCAGACCCAGCGCTTCTCTCATCTTCTTGCGAGCGAGTTCCTTCTTCGACAGTTTCGGGGCATCAGCCTCTGCTTCTTCAGCGTCAAGTCCTCCAAACTCCTCATCTTCCCCTTCGCTATCGCTCGCCAGGTAAGCTCGCAAATCGTTCTCTTCAATCTCTTGTCGGCTTCCGTTGAAAGCCCGCTTGATGGACTCTTTGCGAGAGGCTTCCTCAGGATGCATATCCCACGTAAGCTTCACCTTGGAGCTCTGGAGAGCGTTTGTGACAAAGTCCACTGGCTTGTATGACTCGGGGACCTTGTCGCACTCGTCTCGGGGCTGATCGTCGAAGGTGACGTCGTCGGGAACAAATCTCAGGTCAATGACATTGGAGGAAGACTGGTATTCGGTTCCGTCTGTGGCCTCGTAGATGTGCTGCGCCGTCTCCGGGCTTGAGCAGACCATGACAGCGTAGTAGTAGCGTAGGCGATCCAGTTGGTACGATCGCAGCGCATCGCTGTCGAAATCCTGATCGTCGCCCTCTGTCATGAGCTCCTTTTTGATCCTCTCGTCCTCGCTCTCACTATCGGCATCGCTATCGGCGTCGCTGTCCCTGTCGCTGTCGCTGTCGCTGTCGCTATCGCTGTCGCTGTCGCTGCTGTCCGAGTCTTTGGACTCATCCTTGAAGAGGGCTCTTGGAGGCCCTTCAATCTCTTCCTGCTGCATCCGCTCCTTGCCAAACTCGCTAGGGTATATCGAGACCTTGAGGACTTTGCCGGAATTGGCTGGTATGAAGCTCGAGAACAGGGCCATCAGGTCGGTCGACTTGACGTGGTCCCAGTCCAAATTGACAACCGCTATGCGATTCGTCACCTCGCCGCTCTCGACTTCTGCCTGCTCGTCCTGGAAACGCTGCATGTCGCCTTCTGAGATGATGCCGGCTGCCTCCACTTCCTCATCCTTGTCGCCCTCCTCGGAGTCGTCCGAGTCCGATTCAGACTCGGAAGCCGAGAAGCCACCACCTCTTGCGGGGTCTTGCTTCTTCTTTGCAGATCTCTCGTGGGCTGCCAAGAGCTCCCTCTGGACAAGCTCGTCCGCGTCCACCTCTACATGGTCTTGCGCGTCTTCATCTTCGTCCTCGTCATCTTCCGCCTCGTAGAGCCGTTGGAGGGCCTTTTTCTTGGAGTCCGACTTGATCTTCCGGCCATATCGGTCTACTTTGGCGGAGGCGGTGAAGTCATCGTCGTTGAGCATACCCGAGAACCTCTTGTCGATCTTGGTCTTGGTGTGCTTCTTCGACGGCAGACGGAACCGCGGATCGGTTTCGAAGCTCGCAAATCGCGCGTCGGCAATGCGGTCAGAGGCAGAGCCTCCATCTTTCTTTTGATTCTTCATGGCGATGCTGATGTGGGATCTGTCTGTGTACAAATCGCAATCTTCAGCGGCAGTGAAATGGAGGGGCAGGCAGATCTCCAAAGCAGTGCCCTGGATTTTTTTTTGTCAGGCGGTGACATTTCTGCCGAGGGCGGTGGGCTAATAATTACCAGAACGGGCAGTACGCCCAGAGACTGTCCCAAGTCCAGCTGTTAAAGTAACAAGCTCTTGCAATATTTATTCCCCTTTTAAGATTCCATGGAAGAAGAATTATGAATGAAATCTGTGCGCAATGCGCAAAACATGACAACGCGACCTATGGTGGGCCGACAAGATTCCTCGTATGGCCACCGCGGTACACATGCATGTACCAGAGCGGAACACGCCGGTGATACGTGTACGCGACCGTGCAGGCAGACAATAATGTTGAAAGTCATTTATGAGAGACATGCAATGTGCATAGTCGCTAATCAGTTCTTCTCGCTTGTTATCTCTGGCCGAAAACCCGTGGTGGACCCTGCGGCCTCCGGGTTGAGATTCACGGAGCTGTGGGTCCAGTAATGGCGGCGGCCGCGCCTAACTACAAAGTAGGGGTGTGTGGTATTCGTACATTTGACACAGACAGGCTACGATTCACTGACGTCGTCGGATCGTGTTCTTTTCTTTTATTCCAATTATCCGTAACGCGGAGTGAATGAATGCTGCTCAAAGTACAGCGGCCGATCTCGTGCCCCAACAGTTCTAGAGAGCGATTCTGCATCGCACACTGAGTACGACTATACAGCTCCGATTGTGATACCTAGAGCCAATGATGTGAGAGTGAGAACATCACGTGTTAATCGACACAAGAAACTTGGGCAATAGTGTCTAAGCCGAAGAGCTGAGTTTTGTCTTGATTAGTCTATTGCAAATCTTGCTGAGCACAAGGTAGCCAGACGGGGATCCTCAAACAGCCTTAAACGGATTCCTTGGTGTCTGTGCCTTCGCTAGGCTTCCCAGCCTCTTTCGCTTGCTCTTTAGCGCGAGCCTTCAAGCTGCGCCATTCCACCAGAACACTTCCGAAAACAGTCAGAGAGCACGTAGCTGCCACCAAGTAGAACACAGTTACAAGAGCGGCATTATAATCCGAAAGCAGGGTATCCAGATCCTTCCCAGACACCAGGCCCCTCAGTTCAGTAGCACCACCTTGTAGGATAGTATCAACGCGAATGCCCGGAAGATTGGTGAGTTTTGAGACAAGGCGGTTGAGGAAGATATTCTGGGCGACGGGCAGAAATATAGCTGAGCCAAGGAAGCGAGTAAACATGATGACGGCGGATCCGATTGCGATGTCTGACCTCTCAAGCACGGTCTGGGCCACATTCAATGGCTGCTGCGCGCCAAAGCCGAGTCCAACTCCGAATAGGACTTGGTAACCAATCCACTTGGCATGGCCGGTATCTGGAGTAAAGGTTGACATGAGGCCGGCTCCGATGGGCATGATGATTGAGCTGAGTATAAAGAATGGCGCGTAGTAGCCGATTTTGGAGATGACAATACCAGAAGACATAGAGGCGATGACCACCGAGAGGATCATCGGTAGAAGCCTAATGCCCGAATCAATGGCGTTGACGCCCTTGATGGCCTGGAACCAGATAGGGAGATAATAGAGCATGACGAACATGCCGGCGCCCATGAAGAAACCAAACCATAGAGCGGCTGCAATGCTCCGTTTCTTGACAATGCGTGGAGGAACGGTACCCTCTTCCTTCTTCCAGATCTGAATCGCGATGAAGGCAAGGCAAAGGATGCCGCAGAGTATGAACAGGACGATGATGCGAGCGTCGTTCCAGGGGTACTGGGTTCCTCCCCACTGGAGAGCCAGTACCAGACAAATAATGCCGGGAAAGAAAACAAGGTTTCCAATCGGGTCCAGCTGCTTCAGCTTGCCCATCCACCCGGCGGCCGGGGCATCGAGCTTCTGGTTGGGAAGGTGCAAGATCAGGATCGTGACGAGGATCGTCACCGCACCCACTGGAAGATTGATGTAGAAGCACCATCTCCAGGTCACGCTATCTGTGAAGGTACCTCCGACTAGCGGGCCGACGACAGAAGCAACAGCGAAGACGGCACCGAAGAAGCCCTGGTAGATTGGTCGTCTTTGTAGAGGGACGGTGTGGAACATGATGACCATCAAGCCCGAGAACATGCCGGAGGAGCCCAACCCTGCAATGGCACGACCAACGATGAAAGCCTTCGAGTTAGGGGCTGCACCGCAGACGGCGGAACCGACCTCGAAAAGCAGCATGCCAGTGAGGAAGATTGGCTTGGCTGGGTAGTACTTGTAGACCTTGCCCATGAGCAGCTGGAAGCTACACATGGTAAGCAAGTACGCCGTACCATACCATCCAACATCTTCCAGAGAGTGGAACTCGTCTGTGATGCGTGGAATTGCTGTCGATATAATGTTTTGGTCCTGTAATGCCAATTAGTAAAGCGTTGTGCAGACCCTAACCCTGGAGAGTAAACATGGACCGTACCAAGGTCACTAAGAAGATCGCGAGGTACAGAGAAATCATGATGACGATTTGCTTCTGGGTGCTGGGATACTGAGAAGAAGAAACGTCCGCAGAAGCGTCGGCCGCAGAAGCGTCGGCCGCAGAAGCAGCGCCTGCAGAAGCAACGGCCGCCTCTTCCTCCTGTTGCTTCTCCATCTTGTCTATCGTGTCCGTCTGGTCGGTGCTGGCAATCGACGGTCTGCCGTCACGTGCTGCTGGGTCGGACATTGTTGCATGAGGGAAACTGAGAATGCAAAGTGTCTTCTTTGCTCAAGAATGCAAACCGATGAAAAGGGAAGACCAACTTGACCTTTCACTTCCCTAGGCCAGGGTGGGGTATTTGTATATAAATTACCTGAGTCGGTGCTCGGCGAGCCGTTTTGGGGTTCGTGCTCGAGATGCCGATCTGCCGCCACTAATAACTCGTCGCTCTACGCCTAGTCGCTGCTCGGTGCTCGGCGAGCCGTTTTGGGGTTCGTGCTCGAGATGCCGGTTTGCCGCCACTAATAACTCGTCGCTCTACGCCTAGTCGCTGCTCGGTGCTCAAAATAACGTTTTTGCCCCCCGAGCCCCGAGATGTTTTGGCCACCAACCTTGCATCATCCATTGTTCAATCGTCCCGTCCAGGTTATTTTGTTTCATCTCCCCAAATGATCCGATATTGTATTAATGTCAGCTATGGATCCGGCGGAGCGACCTGAGGCGGAGGCCGACGTCAGAAGCCACTCTTGTTTGGCTTGTCGGCAGCGCAAGGTCAAATGCGACCGGCACAACCCTTGCTCGAACTGCATCAAGGCGGCGCGGCAGTGCAGCTTCGTCGCCCCGGTGCGTGGAAAGCGAAAGAGAACAAAAGCTCCGAGGGAGGGACTGCATGCTAAATTAAGGCGGTACGAGGAGCTGCTCAAGGCCCACGGTGCAAATATTGAAGCTTCCGAGTATGACGGCGACTCGGATTCAGAAATGGCGTCTGCACCTGGCACGGACATGGCTGAAGACGCCAGCGCTCATGGCAAATCCATCCCTGGCTCCTTTGCGATTAATGATATAAAGCCAAGGCTCGTAGACAAAGAAGGGTCGTCGAGATACTTTGATAGGTACTTGCAGCATTTCAACCCCCGGTAAGGAAATAGCTAAATCCTTTAGACACATGTTGTCGAGCTTAGGTGGCGAAGTAAGCCAAACCACCTGGTCTAGCGCTCCTCGCCCATATCTGGTGAAGCTTGCAGCATCCTTGCTAATCATCCATAGTTTCCTTACCCAGAAGAGGCCGGCATAGCTGAGAACACACATGAGTCTAAAGTCCACGAGCCTGACCTCGTCCTGGGGTCTCCTGGTCAAGTTGGCCTTGCGCCAAACATTCAGAACAAAACAGAGAGGCTTGCAAGCCTCCATCCCCCTTTCCACACCTTGGTCAAACTTTGGGATGTGTACAAAGATCGTGTTGATCCTTTTCTGAAAATCCTACACCTTCCTACTTTTTGGTCCTCGCTAAAGAATGCGCTTGAACATCCCCAGGACGTTTCGAAGAATCTGGAAGCACTCATATGTGCATTTTATCTGGCCATAATAGCGTCATTAGAGGAGGAGGAATGCCGAATCTTATTAGGAGAACAGAAGTCAGTCATATTCGCACGATACGAGCACGCAGCTCGCCGGGCGTTGGGAAACGCGGGATTCCTGCACACATCTAGCCCGATGATACTTCAAGCATACTTCATGTTTCTTGTAAGCCGCCACTCTCGGCCATGTCAGCGGTGCTCTGCTAAACCTAAGAAGCAAGCAGTGAGAAGCAGTCAACGAAGTGATACCTTGTTTGTCTTGTCCGGAATTGCTGTACGACTTGCGCTAAAAATGGGCCTCCACCGAGACGGCTCATCTTTGGGGCTCTCCCCATTTCAAACAGAGATGCGGAGGCGGCTCTGGTGGCACATTGTCCATTTGGAGTTCCGAATATCCGACTTGATGGGCGCTAAACCGTCCATGGACATCTTTTCTGGAGACGCCAAGATGCCTTTGAATGTCGAGGACAAAGATCTCTCTCCCGACATGGTGGATCCCCCGCCAGAGGCTGAGGGAATCACATCCATTGTGGTTTGCCTCATCAGATGCGAAATCACAGAGCTTGCGCGCAAAGACGTACTCACCAACCCTGACATCACCATCGCCAAAAAGGACGCCATAGTAAAGCAGCTGGAGGACCGGCTTGAAAGAAAGTATTTGCGCTACTGCGATCCGACAAACACGCTCCATCAGCTGGCATCAATCATGGTCAGGTCGGGAATTTGCAGGGTCAAACTCACTGCCCATAACCCGCGAAGAAATGGCAACCGTGCCGCCAAAGTCTCCCAGAATGAACGAGAAATCGCTTTCACAAACGCAACCAAGTCGTTGGAATACGTGAACCTGGTACGCGGCAATACAGGCTTGGAGAAGTACATGTGGCAGGCCGGCACGGGCTTACTTTGGAACTCACTTCTTCACGTGCTCGTTGAAGTTCGTTACCGCAAAGTAGGACCAGAAATCGACCGAGTATGGCAGCTCATTGGAGTTGTGCTTTCGAAATACCCTGAAATATTTGAAAAGAACACCTCCGCTGTGTACAAGGCGCTCGGCAAATTCACACTGGAAGCTTGGGACGAATGTCACGCAGCCAACATGATTGAAGGGTCTCAATGTCCGCCGACGCCCAAATTTATCCACGGGATTCGACATTGTCGGACGCCTCCGGTAGAGACGCCCCCAAAGCAACAAGCCATTACACATCCAACGCTTCTTCCAGGGGCATCGACCGGATCCCTCGACTGGCAGCCTCAGAAACATGACGACAGTTTACTTTTTGGATTCGAACCATTCGCCTCCTACGATGTTCCCGACTTTTCCTTTGACATGAACACAGAAGAGTGGGTTCAGTGGGACAACATGATAGTTGGAGAAGGCTGGACTCAGACGAATGTAATGTAACACTGGTAATTACACGTCCTGTTCTTGCATTACCGGCCTGAGCTACCCTACGTTCGACATGTACTCGTCCCCTCTTCGGCATTATAAGTCCTTGTGGAGGAGTACAATGACGCAAAAGATCGGTCAATAGGGGCAAAGGTCCTTGCGCTCTATATGCACAAGGCACAGACAAATTGTGAACTAGAGATTACTCTTGTTCTATGGTTCTGTCAGCTGTGATTAGTTCTCTGAGCCCTGCAAAGTCAGCCGGTCTGTCGACACGTGAGCGACATTTCTGACATCCTCCCGTAGTGTATGAACTGTTGCGATTAAATTCGCCCCCCCTTGCGCGTGTGAACGAATTAGCACAATTGCGCATACATCTCACAGGTCCAATTCCCAGCGACTGGCACCGACCACAGCGTCTCATTCGCCCAAGGCGGGAAGCCCACGGCACAGCAGCATGAGATGCTGTTAGGGTGCGACGCGCAACTTGGTAATATTAACACCAGGGTTCACTTAAAGGAGAATTATTCTTAGCATCGACATCGCGCGGGACTCAAATTGTTATGTCGACTTCAATCTTTGAAGTAGCAAATTATTTGGCAGATGTATTATTGAGGTCAGGTGACGAGTCGTCGGACTCGTCACGGCTCCACTGGGGGACTCAGTCCAGCTCACCCTGGTTGCCATGAGTTGAGACCAACTCTCACCATCCGATCCGATTGCGATCGCTCTGATGAGGCAATATGCTCTCCTACATCATCGGCATTCTTGCCATTGGTCTCTTCCTCGCCAACCCCATCAACCAATTCTTCTTTCCGCAGCAGAATCGCGTCTCCAATGGCAGACAGAATCTAGCCCCGAAGCCACAGCTGAACGAGTCCCTGCTCGCCCTCGTCGGACCCGATGACACGGCGCTGGAGTGTCCACCAGATACCTACGGAGCGCGGATTCTCAGGAAAGAGCCATTGGTCGTGTACCTAGAGGGCTTTTTGAGCGAGCAGGAGAGAAGACATTTGCTGGAGATAAGGTGCGATTCCCGGACCCTGGGCGAACAGCGAATGACAGATGCTGCGGCTGAGCGAGAGTGTTAATGTGGCATGACTAACTGATGGAATAAAGCGAGCCGCTGTTTGAGCCCTCGACAATTACGCACAAGGCAGACGACGCCAGTCGCGACACCACCGTGCGGGACTCTTCCGTGGCCCTCATCCCGCGCACAAACGTGGTGCGCTGCATCGAGGCTCGAGCTCGCGCGCTGCAAGGCTGGCGAGAAGACGTATTTATTGAGCGTCTACGCACCCAGAGGTATGCCACAGGGGGCCACTACTCTCACCACTTCGACTGGGGCGCCAACGTCGGGGGCTGGGGTCGTGTGAGCAGCTTCATGGTCTGGGTTGATGCCGCCGACGGGCTGGAAGGCGGCGGCACCGAGTTTCCGCTCATGGATCTGAGGGGAGAGGGCGGCGAGCAGTGGTGCCGGCTCGTGGACTGCAAGAACGACACTGTCGCTACAAACGAGCCCTGCGGCACCGTGTTCAGGCCCGTGGCTGGCAATGCCGTGTACTGGGAGAACTTTGCGGCGGATGGAAGGGGTTACGATGAGACGTGGCACGCTGGACTGCCGGTGACCAAGGGGGTCAAGGTTGGGCTGAACATCTGGAGCATTGGCAGGATTCTATGAGAATCGACTCTGGAATTGTACTGAGACCTTCAGCACAGTATAGATGTACATGCTCGATGCACAGCGTGCGAAGGCGATGGCTGCACGTGAACTCCGAGTCGCGCATCTGTCAATGTCGCTGCTGATGTGAGATCGCTCCGAAAAAGCCAATTTACGCACACTCTTGCGGACTATTATGATGATCTGCAACTGATGGGACAAATCGGCAGTACTTGTGCTCTTTCATTGGCTCAATGCCCAATCCCGCCGCTGGGTTGGTGAACCTGGCTGTGCACGAAGTGAGACGGCGGGATTCGATAGTCCGCTGCGAAGTCCGCCGTACTAGGACGCCTTGTAATTAGTTGCGTGCCCAAACCCTCCTCTCTCACCATAACTTTGCTGTCGCATTGCATGGAATCATTTTGATCCTCCTGATTTGAACTGACATGCTAGAGAGCGTCGTCGGCCCCACAAATCGCACCTAATAGGCGGACGCATGGTGTCAGCGTCGCTATGAATCCCGGCCACACCATTCCCGCCGTGCGCAAGTCCGCGCCCTACGGAAAGGCATGCGTCGGCTGCTCCAAGGCCAAATGCAAATGCATCTCACTCGGAGATGGACCCAGATGCGAGCGCTGCCACCGCCTGAACAGGGGCTGCGAACCCTCAACGGTGGTGAGAAAACGATTGTCAAGGAAGCCAGCTCACAGGACGGCCCAGCTTGAGGAAAAGCTTGACAATTTGGTTACGTTACTGACATCAAAAGCTTCTGGAGACTCAAAAACACCCGAATCGGATGATGGTTCTCAGGGACAAAGTCAAGGGAACCGTGATAATCATGATGCGTTTGCGATGGCGAGGAAGATTGGACGGGTTCCACCACCCGAAAGGCAGCAGCTGCCCCAACATACCAGAGACATCGAGACAGTGAGAAAATCGCCAGCTCCGCCAACAGTCTACCTGACTCCCCAAGGAAGCGATGCGCCATGTCCGTTAGAGCCCTCTCCATCCCAGGCCGAGCACTATCTTCAAATATTCCGGAGCCATCATCTACAGAACTTCCCATTCGTCCATATTCCAGCCGAAACCACGTAAGTGACCATTGGAACTTCATTGAGACGAAAGGACTGATCGAGTTCAAGCGCCGCTGAGCTACAGCGGGATTGGCCGTTCCTGTGGCTCAACATCCGCGCAAATTGCTGCAAATCTAGCCTGGAGCAACGAGCTCTCGAGCTCAAGATTCGTGAGACGATCGCGCAGAAGATTTTCAATGATCTTGAAAGAGATCTGGATACGCTTTTAGGACTGATAGCTTTTCTTAGCTGGTAAGCCGCTCCACTCCCGTTTTCCAAAGGCATTCTATTGACAAGACTTTGCTCAGGACCCCTGAGAAGTATCAAGAAAAGCCGTTGCTGAGCGCTTTCTCAGATCTTGCCATGTCAATGCTGTTTGACCTTCGGCTTGACAGGAACTGGCAGGAATTTCCTTGCCGGGAGATCAACGTGTGCAAAGCATACAGTTTCCCCTTCAAGCAAATGATTACAGTTGCCAACCGCACCAACGTCGAACGCAGGGCCGTACTGGGATGCTATGTGGCGTGCACAACGTGAGCAAGAAGCCATTTTTACTTGGAACTTACTCTGACAGCGCTGGCATAGAATTGCTTGGTTCCTCAAAAAGAGACCTGTGGGATTGACAGCCCACATGGAAGATTGCTTACGGCACCTGTCAGAAAACCCTGAAGCACCCGGAGATACTACGCTGGTTGCTATTGCCAGACTCTTCAAAGTTCTTGAGGGCTTGCACTCTGTATCAACTTGGCGGCATATTGAAGCAGATCTGACGCATTCAACTGCCCCGCAAGCTATATACGTCAAAGGTCTAAGAGCGATGCTGGACGATATCAAGAAAACAACTCCCCCAGAAGTACTTAACAGCAGTAAGTTCGCCTGAAATCACTGTCAACTGCTGGCTTACCAGAATAGAAATTGTCAAATCCCACATGTTCATGATAGAAGCACTAATTTATGAGCTGCCACTATATTTCACAGAACACACCTCGGCAATACCTGGCTCCGCCGACTTTGAGAGGACCAGATGCTTCTACTCATGCCTTCAAGCCCTCAAAAGCTGCATCGACAACTTCTTCACATTTACGCCCGAAGAAATATTCAGCCATCCTATGCCCCTACATCTATATTTCAGCCGCTGCACACACATTCTCTATCGGCTGTCCCTGGTGGATGACCCGGCATGGGAGAGAGCCACCATACCTCGCACAGTTGATCTCTTAGCCACTCTCGAGTCTTGCGCTGTGGTGTATGAAGCCATCCCCACGGCTGTTGGCTTGGACACGGACGGGAATGACATATTTACAAGGGCTGTCGATATACTGAGGCAGACTGTACCAATGTGGCGGAAGTCATTGGAAGAGTCGGGGGCAATATCGAGAGCCGCGGAGCTGGGACAGGGTGACATGCCTTCAATGGACTTTTCGGCGGAAGAGTGGTTCACGGACGTTTTTACAGGATATGGCACATTTTAGCATAGATTTGTATCAACAAGGAATACGAGCAAGACGCTCAGGTTCACGTCTTACCTAACGCCGCTCTCTGCAATCTCGGGGAGGCGAGACGGGCTCCAGGAGTGACCCAAAAACGCTTGATGTTGAGAATTTAAGATCCTGCTGGGGGACGGCGGGATTCATAGCGCCGTACCGCAGCAGGCTATTAGTTTTGCGACCCCGGAATCGTGCGGAAGCCCCACTGCGCTGTAGGACACATGGACGCCTAACGAATGGCCAGGTCGCGGACAGGTTGGAGCTGCGCCGTGTGCTGACTCTGCCCGGGATTCGGGATTGATACGGAGTGTACGCATTAAGAGTAATAAGAGATGCCGCTGCCTCGCTGACATTCAACCTTGAGATAGACTTCCGTACTGGATGAGCCGAATGTGACATAGCAGAGTCGATCTATTTCGCTCTACTGTTGTGCGCTCACCGGTCCTTTCTTTGCGCGACTTTCGGCCACTACCACGGATCGCCAGCAAACCTTCCACTTACTATATCCGGAAGAGTTCATTTGCAGCACATCATGGTCGCCCGCGAACCAGAAGAGAAACTGGCCGACCCGACGCCTGACGACGTGACACTCCAAGATGAGCCTACGAAAAGCGCAGATGCAACTGATCTTTGCGAGTCAGACGACGTGCAAGATGACACTACTCAGTTTCTCAGCGGCTTCAAATTTCTGGTGGTCATGGCCGGCGTAACAGTGGTGATGCTCCTGTGCATGCTGGATATTTCCATCGTCGGCACGGTCAGTTCACAACCCTGCTCTCTTTGCTGGAAGAAACGAAGCTCATCATTGTGCAGGCCATTCCCCAAATCACGAGCGACTTTCACCGCCTCGAGGACGCTGGCTGGTACATCGGCGCCTACCAGCTCGCCAGGTACATACCCGTCCAGTTCGCATATCTGACTTCGAGAGCTCATATAGTTGCGCAGTGCCACAGTCCAGCCCCTCACGGGCAAGTTTCTCAGCTACTTCAGCTCAAAGGTCGGCCGTGGTGTCACTTACTATTAGCGCCGCTGCTGACATCCCGGATAGTGGACATTCTTGACCTTTTTTCTCATCTTTGAGATTGGCTCGGCCATCTGTGGCGCGGCTAACTCTTCAATCATGTTGATCGTCGGCCGCGCTGTGGCGGGCCTGGGGACGTCGGGCCTGGTAAATGGAAGTCTGACCATTATTCAAGGCGCTTGTCAACCCCATTCCCGTCCACGTAAGAAGAGCAGCGCCTCAAAATTCTTGGTAGATAACTGACCAACGTTTCTTCTCTAATAGTGTACACTGGGCTAGCCATGGGAGGTATACTGTTCTGTGTTCTTCTGTATCCTACTATTCTTTACTAACAGTCCACGCAGTTGGACAAATCGGCGTCGCTCTGGGCCCCTTACTAGGCGGAGTTTTTACGCAGCACGTTTCTTGGCGCTGGTGTAAGGTTCCTGCTCTTTCGTCCTTGCAGCGGGTTCTGAACTGCGTCTAGGCTTCTATATCAACCTTCCTCTCGGCGGTCTCGCTGGTCTCTTCATCGCCATCATCGACATCCCCGACCAAATCTCCAAGCAGCGTCCCACAAAGTCGTATGTCCAATCCCTGCTTCCACACTTTGACCTTGTTGGCTTCGCTCTATTCGCGCCAGCGTCTGTCATGCTTCTCCTGGCGCTTCAATTCGGCACCGGTGAGTATGGATGGAAGTCGTCTCAGGTCATCGGCCTATTCTGCGGAGCTGCCGCTACCGTTTGCGTGTTCATCCTTTGGGAGCACCGCAAGGGAGACGATGCTATGATTCCGCTGGGCATGGTGCGGCAGACAGTCGTATGGGCGAGTTCGCTCAACTTTGCCCTGCTGATGACGTCCATCATTGCCGGAAGCAATTTCATGCCAATTTACCTGCAATCGGTAAAGGGCTTGTCGCCAACCATGAGTGGCGTATACGTGCTGGCCTCGATTCTGTCACAAATCGTGTTTATTCTCCTTTCTGGGGCTCTCGGTATGCCGGAAAGCTGAGCATTGAGAATTCGAGACACGAGCTGACTTTTTCTAGTCAGGAAAATTGGATACTACATCATTTGGGCATTCTTTGCGTCTGCTGTTACAGCCATTGGCTGCGGACTGGTATCAACATGGGACCCGTCCACCGGCTTGGGCAAACTTATCGGCTACCAGATACTCCTTGGTGCCCGTGGCGCAGGCATGCAAATGGTGAGTATCAAATAATGATGTATTCGCGGGACAATTGACACTAATGCACTTCTCAACAGGGTGTCATAGCTATTCAGACCGCTGTACAACCCAGACAGGCTGCCGTTGGTAACAGCTTCATCGTCTTTTGCCAGAACATCTTTGGCGCAATCTTCGTAACCGTCGCCAACACCATTTTTCAAGATAGTCTCTCGTCTAGCATCACGTCTAACGTGCCAGGAATCAGCCCAAAAGCCGCCATCGCAGCGGGCGGCAGTGCCGAAGCTATTCGAGCTCTTGCTCCGTCCGGTCCGGTGCGAGACGCATTGCTACAGGCGTATTCAGACAGCTTCACAAAGGTGTTTTATCTGCTCATCGCAACGAGCATTGCGGCATTCCTTGTAGCTTTTGGAATGGGATGGGTTGACCTGAGGACCAAGACGCAACCTAAAAAGGGCGACGTCTGAGCATAGGCGATGCCAACATTGCACTAAGCAAAGCACTACGGAGGAATATTCGCAAAGTCCTATCATAGCAGGGGTTATTGATAATTGCTTTTTCCCAGGCCTGTAGGTGAGGCTTAGAATCGGGCTCGGAAGCCTCGCACGCAACTTGCATTTCAAGATTCCCCTTTTTCTTATCTACATCATGGATCTTGATTATTATCGCAAATTGCTCCAAATACGGACATCGCAACGAAGGCTCTCATAGTCGGGCTTAAATTTAGCGGCAAGACTAACCTTAGGATACGGACTTAGTAGGTATCTCGAGCCGCCAGGTTAGTTTGTTTAGGACGAAAGAACACACCAAAGGCCGAGTGCAACGACTGCAGTATGTAACATAAAGGGACCTTGCCCAAGGCGAACTCGGCGACGTCTGAACGCAACGGGTGTCGCAGAGCAAAGGCCTAACAAGGCACGAGAATTTGCATCGTGTGAGTCCACGGGACAAGTTAGCGTACGGCAACGAAGGCTGTCTTCAAGAAGGTGGGAGGAAACAACTGTCCTCTATTTTCAAGCTATGTAAAGCTCAAGGACAGGATAACGGGCAGGAGGGACCATCTGATCATAGAGATCCAGAGACATCTTTATATCCCATGTGAATGTCAGGCCAATTCAGAAGCCATGGCAGTAGTGTGAAGAGATTGGTTGGTTCTATTCTTGCATGAGAGTTTGAATGTCATAAAATATACAGCTTTGAAGCCACGCGCAATGATGGTCCTCCCTATCCCTCGGCTGGCCTGGCGGGATCTGTTCCGGTATCAAATTAAGCTTTCCGTGTTACGGGCGTAACGGTAGATACGAAGCTGCCCTGCATGAACTTAGTGGCGGGGACTCGGAACATCGGAATTGCCCTGAGTACCACTAGCGCCCGAATTCAATCTACCGGCATGAGCTAGAGCACGTTATGCTTGGGTCCATTCGGCATTCGGGGAACAGACCTCAGGAAGATCAGGAAGTTGCTCTTTGCCTACTTACCGGTAAAAACTGTATGAATCCAAAAAACGTGAGGGCCTGTGGCAACTTATGTTAAGTCGCTGTGGCAGGACTCGTGTATGTGGTCTTTTCGAGGCTGCTTGCTCAAGGGCGATGTTACATGTAATACATTTAATGAACAGGAGAGGATCTTAACACCAACAAATCCCGTCTTTATCCAACATACACGTATAAGAACTCATCTGAAGAGCTTCTGACCAGCACATTGACTCGCAATATTGCTGAACAAATCTGCACCAGGTCATTGCGAAAGTTCATGCTTGCGTTTCCGGAGCAGATAGTAGTACCGCTGCAGATCCATTTCCTTCGTGGGCTCTCTCTCACCCCCAAAGTTTCCCTTTCCACGACCCTCAAAATGGACCTTCCAAGCTGTTGAACAGTTAGAATTTTGACTTGTATCATAAAACAGTATCAGTGAAACATACTGCTAACATCGGACCCGAGGGAGGACCAGCTGTCGTTGAGATACTCCCTCTCGGAGCCGACTTGGACCGTCTTAACCTGCCCCATCTGGCCTGGCGCAGGGCGCAGCCCCTTCAGGTCGGCTGCAAGCTTCACGAGACCAGTCATGAATGCGAGCGCCAGCTCTTTGACTAGACATTCGTGCTGACCGTAACCGAAAGCGGTCACGGCATCCGTCTTGCGCTGTGGATCAAACTTGTCCGCGTCGGAGACCTCTGTTGCATTGCGCCCGGCTTCGCCCTTTTGATTTGACTATGGTCAGAATCTTCACTGGTTTGAAGGCGAGATGGACATCGGGGTCTTACAAGCATCATCACCACGAGGTTTCCCGGCTGTATCGACTTGCCTTCGAGCTCAACCGGCTGTGTCGCGACACGCACATCGCGCTGCAAGCTCGTGAGACGCTGGGCTTCAATGACAGATGCGCGGAGGGCTTCGTCGTCACCCTCTTGCGCGAAGGTCTGGACTTTAGCCCAGATGTGTCCATTCTCGGGGCGAAGGAAGAAGTTCAAAACCTCGTAAAACTGCACAATCGTTAGCGAAACCAAGTATGGAGAGACATTAAAATGATCAAACACTCACCGCAGTAACAGGCATGGCGATGCCACCAAAGGCTGTTAGCCAAAGGCTATCGACGACGTTTTCAGCAGAGCTGCCCTGGTCCAGCAGCTCTTCGACGAACTTATAGCCGCAGGAGCGCAGCGAATCCGACTTGAGATGGTGCTTCCGAGATAGTACGTTGGACAATGCTGAAGCAATGCCTAGCCCGAAACCACGGCCTCTGGCAACCTCGTCGACGAGCTTACGGGTTGAGTCAATGACGACCTTGGCGCTCGCCTGCGCACGGCGGCGCCGATTCCAGGCCTGGCCAGGGTCGTTGTTGTTGATACCCCAAGTGCGGATATTCAGGAAATGCCTGTAGAGCTCAGCTGCCTCGAGCGTTCCATCGGGGTTCTCCTCAGTGCGCATGTCAAAGTAGAAGAGGTCGGCTAGCAGCTGCGCGTTCAGTGGAATGGCAATGTCGCGAATCAGATCGAGCTGGCTGAGGTTTTGCTTCAAAGTGAATGTTTCCTTATCCATCAGCTGGCTGCCCACATGATCGATGAAGTCGCGGACTGCCTGGTGCAAGTTCGGTATTCTGCCCATAGCCTTGGCCACGATCTTGCGATTCGCGATGTTGCGAGCCTCGTCGCCTGCGAGCATGAACCAGCCCAGATCCTTCTTGCCCGGAAACAAGGAGTTGAATGCTGGAAGCCAGGGAACGGCGAACTGCTTAGGACTGCTGAGCGCTTGCTTGATGGCCGAACTCGTGGTTAAAACGACGGTCCTGGATGGCGGCTTCGGATCGTTCAACGTGTACTGGGCAATGCTACCAAGCTCTCGCGCGATAGCCTCGTTGGCGTTCTTGGTGAACATGGGTTGCATGACGGCTACGGAGTTGAAAGGAAACCACCCAGGAACGCCTCGCTGGATGAGCTTGTACAACATGGAGCCCCCTAGCGTTTTGCTATCGTGCTGCACCTCGTTGTAGCCCCAGCTTGTGAGATTTGAGACTGTGTAGTCGAGAGTGTTGAAACGATCTCCGCGCACGAGCGTGATTGCATCAGAAAGCACGGCTCGACCAACCGAGTAAGTTGGGCAGAGGCCACAGCCTGTGTTGCGGACGGGCTTGGTGTCCTCAACCATAAGGCCGGGATAGAGCTCGACCATGTCGGGGTCCGTGTACAGCTTCTCGAGAATGTCCGCAATCTCGGGATCCGAATTAATGTCGGAAAATCTCTCGTGTCGTTTGAGTCCAAAGAATTCGCGGAACTCATTCAACGACGCAACCTGCCATTTGCGAGCCTGTTTGATACCGAGGACCTCGACCAACTTAAGCACCTTGGGGATTGTGCGGGCACCAAAGCTGCCGGCAGGGTCTTCCATCGCTTCCTTGAGAATGCGGACTAGGTCTTCATCCTTAAACGACCCATCCGCCTGACGCTCGAGACCGTCGAAGGTGCGAGCGCCGGGATCCTGGGGGATCGCCTGCTCAAACGTGAGCAGGGCTTGTCCCAGCTCGTCCCAACCGACACTTTGCAGGTTGTCGTGCTTGCGGTCCGGGAAGAGCTTGAGGTAGAAGTTGTCGATCCAACGCTCGTCCTTCTTGGATATGCACGAGTGGAAGCGGTACAACAAGTTGAACTCAACGCTTACCTGGTTGCCGACGCCACGCGGTACGCCCTCGCTGTCAAACTGTTTGCCAATGTCGACTCGCGGGTCTAGCGTCCAGTCGCTGTTAGAGTGATGCGTGTTGGTGATTGCACGCAGGTAATCGTGCAAGGATATGTTGACGTATAGCCCGCCAACGATCAGACGAGCCGTGTTAAATAGATCATGATCCTGCTTGGCTACTGCCAGCGCCTTATCCTTGGGGCTGGCGTCGGGTGCGCATGCTAGCGTGAAACGTCCATCCTCGTTGATCTTCAGTAGCATGTCGGCAACGTAGTTATGAAAGCGATTGTAGAGAACAAGCATGACATTTACTCCAGCCGGTTGCCCGAGCAGGCGTTTCTCGTGAAAAGTGTCAGGCCTGAGTTTCCCCTCCTTCATGGTACGAACCTCCAGCTGGTCTCTGAGGCAGGAGCCGTACAAGGGTGCCAGGTCAAGGTACGAAGATGTATCAGACTTGTTCATATCTGTACGGCTGGTTCGGAAGATGTCGTGAATGATGATGGTCGCATGGTAGAAGAACATGGAGGAGATGCCTGCCGGGTTCTCCTTGAAGTTTTCCTCATCGCGAGCCATCAAGAGGTCGAAGAGCAAGCCTGGGTCGGCCTTGACACCGTGTAGTCGCGTTGTGTTTCTGACAGTCTTGGCATATGGCGTGCCCGCCCGCCCCAAGTTGGGCTGCAGGATGTTATTGTAGCTTCCATCGGGTGTTCGATATTGGAAAACACCATCTGGTGCTTGTGGTATCTTCTCGCGCAAAAGAATGTCGCTATCCGGCGCCTTGAACTCGATTGTATCGTAGGGTTTAGCATCGATTGACTCTTTTGAATCGACGACCTCATATTTGACGTCGCCGCCCACATAGCTCAGCGGTGGGTGTTGGAGATTATTCCACAGCGTGTCGATGAGCTTGTTGGTGAGCTGAGTTCGAATATTAGACGTAGAGGGAAGGGAGGTAAGAATGCCAATCAAAACCTCAGTCGTCCTATTATTTCTTAGCGCTAGTTTGTCTCAATGGATCTTCTACCAACCCTTTTCTATCATTAAGAGGCTTTCCTTTCTCAAGCAAGCTCTTTACGAGGTCTGTGATCTCTGAAAGAGATGCCTCGTTCCGAATGTCGACATAATCTCTCAACAGATCTGCAGCAATCTTGGCAGGATCGGCAAAAATATCGGTAGACATTTTATGACCATCGCCATATTCTTCACCGGCCTGAAACTTTTCATCGAAGGCCATGTCTGTCTGCAAGTAAGATCTGCGTTGTTGAAAGGCACGACGCAAAGCCTACTGCGTGCTAATAGAGGGCTCCTTCCAGCCCCCTACCTCACAAGTACGGCCTGGTCATTTATAAGTATGAAAAAATGAAGTAAGCCCACCATGCGGACTCTTGATCAGAGTAGCAATCGCCATGTTCCCATGTCTTGCTACCGTACATCCGGTCGGTAAGGCAATGTTGCGTACATGCATCGGAGCCTGCATACGCGCCTTTTCGGCAATACAATTTTGTGATTCGCACCTATATGTGTCCGGTGACACCCACCCAGTATTTTGAATCGGGATGTCCGAGCGGCTGCGGAGAAGCGGCTGGAGGTGCTTGAGGACAGCCAATGATGAACATGTAGCCGGGGTCGGTGCGGGATAGCCGCCTCAGCCACGGGAAGGTTCAAGGCTGAGGTGCATCTGAGGTCGCAGTAAGATGGATATATTTGGTATGATGACGGCCAACACGCTTGCATTGCTTATTCGGGACGGCCAACATACATCAAAGGCTTACTATAGACAACCAACAAATATGGATGCCTATCTAACCCGCCAATAACATCAATTGGTGGTTTGGTCAGGCTACACAAGGCTCACTCCAGCTACTCAGCACCCACGAGGTTGCAATCGTCTGGCAAGCCACATATCAGTCGGCGGTCCAGAGCGATCATACTTTGGCACAACGTACAGGCTCGTCACCTCGAGACTTGGAGCTCTGCCGTCCAGATTGGTCGAAAGATGAGAACATTAAGTCCTTGGCGGTAAGCGGCACAAAGCTTGCTCAAGCTATTCGGGCTGTAATGCGAATCGACAATGCGTTGGGTCTGCGTGGTTGGCGTTCAGGCAATGGCGAAGTCCTCAGTCACAGCCTCGCAGCCTCGCCCCCATATATGGTCATTTGGCCCCTGAACTCTAATTCAGATGTGGCTGAAATCCTTTTTTATGCTTTCACAACTGTTGTATTCCACCCTTTTGGGGGCCGGAAATTAGCAGTTGGTTGTGATGATGCAAAGAGGGAGACAACTTCATGGATTCACCAACGAGTGAATGGGTGGATAAAGAGCGCCTCAAAGCCCTGGGAGGATTGCTCTCATACGAGACCATATACTCAGCGCTCAGGTGCATTGTTAGAATCCTCATTAATTCTTATTACTTCATATTTTGCTGCCCCGGATCATGCCTTACCTCTATGGCACTGAGGACCTAATGAGCAGTAGCTCGGATACTGTCGGGTCCTCTCATCAGGCTCGAGAGCCAAAGAAGCTCATCCTATGCTTTGACGGCACTGGAAACACGTTCAGCGGGTCCACTTCGGATACAAATGTCGTCAAGATCTTGAATAAGCTGGACCGGAATGATCCTCACCAGCACCATTATTATCAACGTGAGTAAAGTCTTCGGGCGACTCCAGACTTCAATTGCTTACATATTTATTAGCCGGTCTCGGAACATACGATATCAACGAGCAATCTATCAATAAGTCATGGCTTGGCGAGATTCGGAGCTCGGTGTCGCAAACCATCGACCAGGCGTTCGGTACGACCTTTGACGCACATGTCATCGCAGGTTACCGATTTTTGATGCGTTACTATGACTCTGTAAGTATTGTCAATGCGATCAGCAAGACAGCTGGGGATTCCTGCTAATGCAAAATCCGCAAATTTCAAAGGGCGACAAGATCTATATGTTTGGATTCAGTCGAGGCGCTTTCACGGCCAAGTTTTTAGCACGCATGATTTACACCGTCGGCCTACTCTGCAAGGGCAACGAGGAGATGGTTCCCTTTGCCTACCGACTTTATCAGCGCTACCTGGCGGGGAACACCAAGGATTTCATGGCCGCGCACCCCAAGCACAGCAAAACAGAAGAGTTCAAGGTGGACAAAGACAAAGACAGGATGGATTCGTGGCTGAGCGCTCAAGATGGCGAGCAACAAGTGCCCCATGGACACATGTACAAAGTTGCATGCGACGAGATTACAGCCTTCAGCAACGCCTTTTGCCGTAAGGAGCAGACAAGCCACTGCGGATACAACGAGGGGAGCAATATCAAGGTGTACTTCCTTGGGATGTGGGACTGCGTCAATTCGGTTGCAGTTCTTGAACAGAAGACATCCGTCCCGGTAACGGTCAAGGGCACGGCGCACTTTGTCCGGCACGCCGTCGCCGTCGACGAGCGCCGCGTCAAGTTCAAGGCCGCGCTTCTCGCGCAAGACATTCGGGCCTCTGGTCTGGACCACGAGGATATCAAGGAAGTCTGGTTCCCTGGCTGCCACGGCGACGTCGGCGGTGGCTGGCCTGCCGTTGCTGGCGACGCTCTCAATGACAACAAGAGCATGACCTTCAAACAGCGCATAAAGAAGGGTTGGACAACCCGAAAGGCCACAGAGCCTAGCGAAGCTGTCGGGGCCGAGGCCGCCCAGATGAGCGACATCCCACTGGCATGGATGATTCGCGAGCTCGAGCTCGTGGGCGAACAAGACCCATCTGCGGCAGTCAAGTGGTCCACGAATGTGCATGGCTTCAAGCATCGGTTCCAAAAAACTAAGGATCAAGCGCTGCGAGGCTTCATTCATGACTCGCTCTGGTTTGGCTACGGCAAGGGCTTCTTCACTGTACTGTTGTGGAAGTTCCTAGGTAAGCACATGGCCATCGTACGTGCTCAAACGTTTCGATCAATTCTAACTATGGCAGAATATTTTCCTCTCATTACCCGCTGGGAGCTCGTAGGCAATAGTTGGGTGAACGTCCGATTCCCACTTAACAAGGGTGAGACGCGCGACGTACCTCCCGATGCAGTGTTGCACGAGTCGCTGCTCTGGCGACTGCATAACGACTCCTGCTACCACCCCTTAAATAATCACGGCGGATCGCTGCCGCCTTGTCTGAAGCACAATGGCCGCGTTGCCCAGGTTGATTCTGTACTAGAAATGCAAGGACAGTCGGATCCTGATCACCGGACATATACATTCGCGAAGGTGGCCACTGACGGCAAGAATGGAGGTTAAATGTTTTAATGACGCGTATTACCACAAGGCATGAGTTGCATTGAATGCTTTGAACAAATTCACCCTCTTTCATGGATTAACCAAAGCTCGATACCGTGAGCAAACGCAGTATTCTCATCTCAAGCCCTAGGAAACTTGAGCCTCGCAGCCCACAACGACCCAAGAGAAACTTGCCATCCATGGGAAAGAGTCTAAGAGCCCTAAAAGCCTGCAGTCTTGAATTGTAAGTTTTGTGACCCATCTACAATCACACACGGGCAGGACGAAACACCTTGTAAGCTTTCCATCTGGCCACGGAGTAAAATGGCCATGGATGCATTGAATAAATTCTCACCTACTCGTAGACATTACGTAGCCTGCAAGCTAACTCCTTGGTAGGAAGAAGGAAAGAAGCAAAAGCATTCATGTGGATGATACTCGACTAAGATGGCGCTTGCAGGGGTGATTCCCCGGTCGCATCCCTGCACGTGAGGCCTGTGAATCGGGCGCTGTGAAGCCTCGTAGTCATTTGAGGTAACTCTGCCCTCCTTATCCATACTCATCGCGCATCGTATTTGGAAACGCCCATGGCCCCAAATTCTGATATCGCAACGAGAGCCTTTGTGCTTGGGCTGAAGTACAGCGGCAAGTCTGCTCTTGAGGTCGCGTCTATCTCAGGCCTCTCTGCTCGTCAGGTCAATCGCATTTACGCCAAAGCTATTGAGCGCGGTTTCGATCCATCCTGCCTGCCTATAGTGCTCAAGGACGAGTTCCTCAAAGATGCTCCCCGATCTGGACGGCCGTCGAAGCAGACGAAGGAGTTGGAAGACAAAATAACGAAGACGCGTCGGGACGGCTCTGTGAGGGAGATGACGAGTGCTGCCATTGCCAGGGAGCTTACCTCAGAGGGGCTTCCTGTTTCCACCGCTACGGTCTGTCGGATCTTGAGAAGGCTTCAACTGGCCCCGCAAGATGAAGCCGGCGAGGAAGCTGGGCATGAGGAAGAAAAGGGCGAGGGCGGTTGGCTACTACGTTGCTAACCTTGAACGATACGACTAAGTCGTTGGATTGAGGGTGCACAGTTTGCCTGACTAGCGACAGTCCATTGCAGAGGAGCTGTCGCTGTGGGCGCACGGGTGACGAGGCGTTCACGGCAGCCCCTGTTCGCGACATATGGAAAGATTCAGGATTGACGCTGAATGGCTGCTGTTCGGACGACGCGTCTGCACCTTGCTGGTCCCGAGGTACGATTACTGCGCAGAAGAACATGGCCAAAAAGCCACCGAGGAGATGGATGAAGTGGCTTGAGCCCGCCGCGAGACAGAAATGGGAGCGTGAGAGTTTGATGACCAATTGAATCCCAGGCGGGGTGTCCGGCATGATCAAGTTCTTTCCAATTCAGGAGGTGATCAACACAAGGACCGGTATGATAGTACCTAATGGTGGATTGAGCATCCAGAGGCACGAGCAATGGGAGATCGCGATTGACATGGGAAACGAGGAAAATGCGGCAGGGGCTTGACACTGCTAAATTGGTGGGGTGTTTTAGCGCAAGACAAAAGCAGCCGGACCAGGATTTCAGCACAGTGGCGATGAATACCGCGGAGTAAAACTTCCGGACTCGAGCGAGGGTGACAATAAAGAAGAGAACGCAAACTGACCTGGCTCGCATCGTGTGCGCAATTGTTACTTCTGGCGCGCAGTGAACGGCTAAAGTAGGATTCCTCGCAAAGTATGCTTTGTTGGTTCATTGATATTTGTGAAAATGGTGAACCTGTTTGCCGCGATACTCGAGACCGGCATGTGCCTTTGGCGTAGGGATCTGCGCGATGTCGTCGTCTTTGTCGCTTAGCTCCAGGATTGGGTCTCGTAGGTCGGTGGCGTAGGTGGCTTGTCTGTCAGTGCGAATCGCATCTGGACGAGCCCCCGCCGTTTTGCGAAGCGGCCCTGGAAGTGCGCCGCCACCCCTCGGATGGGGCGCCGCTCAACCATATTTCGCACGACATCTTTCTTCAACACGCAAGCAAGCACAAGTGCGCAAGGCGGACTGGTGGCTGTCGTCTCTCAAGCAAGCCAAGACGACCCTGGCGGACATGCCCTGCGGTTGACGGAAGCCTTGCCGCTTGACGACGCTCGCCGCATCATGGCGACGCTGCAGCCAAACGACAGCGCAAGGCCAGCCAAGACCGTGTCCGAGTCGGTCAGAGAGCGCGAGACCTTCAAGTCCGTCGGCTGATGTCCCCCGTGTCCTTCTCTGGCTAACAGCTTTGCCTCTAGATATGATCCCTTTCTATACTCCAACTTCCGCTACAACAACAGCGGCCAGCTGCTCCCCACGGCCGAGATCTCGACCTCCAAGGACAGCATCTTGACTGCGCTCGCCCAGCTCGGGGTTTGTCAGACGGGGACGGAGCGTTGTTTCATCTCTCTCTTCGATACGACCCATCAATACGTTGTTGCTGAAGCCACGCCGTCGACACCGTTGACCCCCGAAGTCCCCAACGGCGACTGCGCAGCGCCTCTTGTGCACTGTGGCACCGCCATCCCTCGCAGCCATGGCCTGTGCGAAGCTGTACTCTACGCCTCCGCTGCAGCTGGCGAGTCGGACGAGTGCCAGGGCGCTGCGGGGCTTCCCCTTACCCTCGTGCACGACCTGACCAAGGACTCTCGTTTCTCTTCAAAGCCCTACTGCCAGTTTGGCGGCGGAGGCCAGTTCTTTGCGGCTGTGCCCATCCGCACACGGAGGGGGATCAACATTGGTGTCATGTCCGTCTTGAGCGCAACGCGCCCTGCCATGTGGGACGACCAGTGTGTCCGTCGCATGAAGGACATTTCCTTCGCCACTGTCCAGCACCTTGAAACCAGCAGGTCGCGGCATTCCTACCGGAGGAACGAACGCATGAACAGGGGTCTGGGCTCCTTCATGGAAGGCAAATCTACCATTGCCGGGTTCAAGTCTAGCTTCGACCCGGACGCTTTCCAAGACAACGTCTCTTTAGAAGGCAACCTCGACGTGAAACAGCAGGACCGCGAGCACCATGAACGAGATGACAAAGACGAAGAACAGGAACACCGCCTGGCCGCCTTCAACGCCAGGCCCTCGCAATACTCGAGCAATTCGCCCGCAGAGACACCCAATCCAGCTCCCAGGGCTCGGTTTTCCCGCTCTCTACGTGACTCGACTGGTCTCCCGGCCAAAGGCAACGATTCAAGACAAACCGCGACGCCTGATTCGGGAGATAGTGGCCCCAATCGTGTCTTCTCAAAAGCGACCAATATTGTCCGAGAAGCCTTTGAAGTCGAGGGGTGCTTGTTCTTCGGCGTCACCCTGGGATCATATCGAGTGCCGCGAGTCCGCAGTCCATCTGAGGAGCCCGAGGCAGCTGAGGTGGCCATCCACCAGTCCTCGACCAGTAGCAGCGATGAGCAACCCCCTGTATCACCGGCCGAACCGTTTGGCCCTTTGTGCGACATACTTGCGTTCTCGACATCAAGAGCCTCCAGCATCAACGGCGCCAAGCTTAGCGACACCGACGTGGCATTGCCAAAAGCTTTCCTGGCGAAGCTGCTGCGACGATACCCGGATGGCAAGATTTTCAACTTTGATGCCGTTGGCGAGCTGCAATCTTGCGACTCGTCTGAAGACGATGACGGGCTCTCATCTCGAATAATTGCTGATGACGTCCTGGTAACGCAGGAGAGCGCCAATGGCGCCGGCTCTGGTACAATGCGGATAAAAGCTAGCGGTAAACGTTTCGGTGGACTCGAGGAGGGATCTCTCATCCAGCAGGCCTTTCCTGGTGCGCGCAGTGTTGCATTCATGCCGGCCTGGGATTCGAGGAGAGAACGCTGGCTCGCCGGTGGCTTCGTCTACACGCTCACCCCCGCGCGGGTATTCACGGTAGAAGGGGAGCTGAGCTTCCTCAAAGCCTTTGCCAAGCTTGCTGCAGCAGAAGTTCTCCACGTTGAGACTCTGCAAGCAGACAAGGCAAAGTCAGATGCATTGGGATCGTTATCGCACGAACTACGATCCCCCCTGCATGGTGTAATTCTCGGTACCGAGCTACTCAACGATACGGAGCTCAGCGTCTTCCAGGGAAACGCAACACATACCATCGAGACTTGTTGTCGTACCTTGCTTGACACAATAGACCATCTTCTAGATTTCTCCAAAGTCAACAGTCTCACGGCCAAGCGCAAGCAAGAAGCCAGTGCGGCAGCGCCCACCTTACGGAAACGCGCCAGGTCGGATCACTTTGGCAAGAAGGCGCTATACTCGGATGCCAGACTCGATGGCCTCATCGAGGAAGTAGCCGAGAGTATCTTTGCGGGGTTCAACTTCCAGCACAAGTCAATCCGGCAGCTCGCCAAGCAGGGTCGCCGGCCTACGCATCCCGACATCGTGGCGCATAGTCGGCTGGACTCTGCGCGGGCTTTGGAACAGCTCGGTCCGAGACTTGAGAGCGAGCAAGAACAACGACTGGACCTCGGAGACGTATCAGTCTATCTCTCGATTGACCCAGCGTGCAACTGGATGTTCAACCTCCCAGCTGGAGCGATCCGCCGAATCTTCATGAACTTGTTCGGCAATGCGCTCAAGTACACTGCCAAAGGCACTATCCGAGTGTCGCTGAGCCAAGAGACGAATACTTCGAGGCGCCATGGCGCAGAGCGCAGAGTCAAGCTAATAGTGCAGGACACAGGCAAGGGCATCAGCCAAGACTACCTGCAACACAAGCTGTTCAAGCCGTTTGCACAAGAAGACGAGCTGGCAGCAGGTACAGGCCTCGGACTGAGCCTTGTCAAAATGATGACGTCTCAGCTACGGGGCCGCGTCTATGTTGAGAGCCAGGTTGGAGTCGGCACGACCGTTACCGTCACGCTGCCGCTAGAGCAGTCATCGCAGACCCCAGGAGCACCACCACTCGATCTGACCGAAGACGACCGAGCATTTGAAGAGCAGGTACAAGAACTGAGGGGACTGCGGGTGAGGGTCTCTGGCTTTGCTCACCTTCACCCGGGGAGCCGAGGCGCCGGTCTTGACGGGCGCACCATTCTGGAGGAGATCTGCCGTCGTTGGCTCCGCATGGAGCTTGTTTCCGACGACCAGGCTGAACAAACCGCGCCAGATATTGTGCTGTGGTCAGATGACGCGCTGCCCGAGTCGTTTGAGCAGGTTGCACAGCTTGACAAGACTCCAAATGTCGTGGTCTGCCGGGATGCCCTCATGGCTTACCAGCGGTCCGCCAGGTACGAATCGGCCGGGCAGGGGGCTATTTTCGAGTTTATCTCTCAACCGTAAGTCATCATCTTCGCGTCCTCCCACTCTTGGCATACACAGTCCACTCACAAGCTTCTTCAGGGTTGGGCCTCGTAAGATTGCGCGGTCAATATCGCTCGCCTACAAACGGTGGATGAGCCAACCCAAAGTCGCTCCACCCCCGCGCCCTCGGGGACCGTATCGGTCGCGCTCATCGGGGTTTGACCAGTTGCCAACGCAAACATCCTTGCAAGAGCTGTTGCAACTACCCGACTCTGTGAGGGATCTGGAGTTTCGGCCTCCAAAATCTGCCGATCCCGAAATCGCCCCCCCGCCTCGACTCGAACCCACTACGCCACCAGCATATTCTGACGAGGAGACGCCATCAGAATCCACACAAGCCGCACTCATCAACAACAGAATCCTTCTCGTCGACGACAACCATATTAACCTAAAGGTACTATCCGCGTACATAGCGAAGCTCGGACAGGCGTACGAAGTCGTCACAAACGGCAAGGAAGCTGTCGACACGTACACGCAGAATCCAGGCCACTTCGCGGGCATCCTCATGGACATTTCCATGCCCGTTATGAACGGGCTCGAGGCCACGAGGCGCATCCGGGCCTACGAGCACAAGAACCAGCTCGGTGCCGTGGCCATACTCGCACTCACGGGTCTGGCGTCGGACAGCGTGCAGCAAGAAGCGGCCGAGAGCGGGGTGGACGTGTTTCTGACGAAGCCGGTTCGGCTCAAGGTCTTGAGGGAGGTGCTGGAGTCGATGAATATCCTACCCCTCCTGCAGGCAGAAGGGGCTTGAGAGGTGTTTGCCGGGCACGTGGGCATATGACTTGCCATGTCCATTTACTCTATGTATCAATGTAGTGCTATATGTATGTATGAAGCTTCCAGCGCCCCATATACAGTCAAGTAATGTATAAACTTGCCCACCTCTCTAGCCCTTCCCACTCTATGTGCCTCTCCAGGAGTGTCTCCGAAAGCCACGGGATTCAAATGTCTATCTTTCCTCTCTTCTAGCTTCCGCCGGTCCATCTTCTGCCTTCCCTCGGTGTACGAAGCACCCTGAGGTAGTGGCAAAATACATACGGCTTTGGTACGCAGTAATTGTCCGCACAGTAAAAGTCGATGCCCCTCCATGCCAATCCAATCTACGCCTGTGGGGGTCCCTCCCTGCCTTTGCATGCGAGTCTGCAGTGCCGCACCTTGCAGGCGGTGGACGGCGTGGGGTGGGGCCGCCAACGGCAGCCGGTGCCTCTTAGCGTCGCCGCCAAACAAAAGTGTGGATTTTTTTTTGTACAACTTCGACTTCACGCCGCAGCCTTGATTTCGCTTTGCTGGTGCTTCAACTCCACCACCTGCGCAAACAAGCATGGCAACTCAAGCACCCGCGCGGCGGCAGAAGCCGCAGAAGCCGCAGAAGCAGGGCAAGACGGAGATTCGGCAGCAGAAGCGCAAGCGGGACCAAGAGGATCTGCAGAAGCTCGAGGCTGCCGTCGCCGACCTGGTAAGTGAGCAATGGGACCGCAGTGCAACCCTTTCGGCCTTGCTGACGACGGTCTTGACATAGGACCCCAAGTCGACCGAAATCAAGACCTTTGCCGACCTTCCCCTCTCCCAACCGACCACGTCCGGCCTCAAGGCGTCGCACTTCCAGACCCTGACCGACGTCCAGCGGCACGCCATCCCGCTTGGGCTCAAGCACAACGACATTCTCGGCGCGGCCAAGACGGGCAGCGGAAAGACGCTGGCCTTTCTGGTCCCCGTCCTGGAGAAGCTCTACCGCGCACAGTGGACAGAGTATGACGGCCTCGGCGCCCTCATCATCTCCCCGACCCGCGAGCTTGCCGTCCAGATCTTCGAGGTCTTGCGCAAGATTGGCCGCTACCATGCCTTTTCCGCCGGCTTGGTCATTGGCGGCAAGAGCCTAAAGGAGGAGGCGGAGCGACTGTCGCGCATGAACATCCTCGTCTGCACCCCCGGGCGCATGCTGCAGCACCTGGACCAGACCGCGGGCTTCGACGCCGACAACCTGCAGGTGCTGGTGCTCGATGAGGCCGACCGCATCATGGACATGGGCTTCCAATCTGCCGTGGATGCGCTCGTCGAGCACCTACCCAAGACGCGGCAGACGCTCATGTTCAGCGCAACCCAGAGCAAAAAGGTCTCCGACCTGGCCCGGCTCAGCCTCAAGGACCCCGAGTACGTTTCCGTGCACCAAGACGCCACTTCTGCGACCCCGACGAACCTGCAACAACACTACATTACCACCCCACTCCCCGACAAGCTCGATACCCTCTATGGCTTCATCAAGTCGAACCTTAAGAGCAAAATCATCGTCTTCCTGAGTTCCGGCAAGCAGGTTCGCTTCGTCTACGAGAGCTTCCGTCACCTGCAGCCCGGTATTCCTCTGCTGCATCTTCACGGCCGGCAAAAGCAGCTTGCAAGACTTGAGATCACATCTCGATTCACAGCCGCCAAGCAGTCCTGCCTTTTTGCCACGGACGTTGTGGCTCGCGGCATCGACTTTCCTGCCGTGGACTGGGTCATCCAGGCCGACTGCCCCGAGGACGTGGATACATACATTCACCGCGTGGGTCGGACAGCCCGCTATGAAAGCAACGGGCGTGCCGTCCTCTTTCTCGACCCGAGTGAGGAGGCGGGCATGGTCAAGAGATTGGAGCAAAAGAAGATTCCCATTCAACAGGTCCACGTAAAGGAGAAGAAAAAAAAGAGCATCAAGGACAGTCTGCAAAACATGTGCTTCCAGAACCCAGACCTCAAGTACCTCGGGCAGAAGGCTTTCATCAGTTATGCGCGAGCCATTCACCTGAGGCGGGACAAGGATATTTTCAAGCTCGACAAGCTGGACCTGGACGGCTTCGCGGCAGGCATGGGGCTGCCTGGAACGCCGCACATCAAGTTTCAAAAGGGCCAGGACGTCAAGAAGATCAAGAATGCCCCGCGCGATGGCATGTCGAGCGGCTCAGAGTCGGAGATGGACCTGGACGGAGAGAAGCCCAAGAGAAAGAAGGGTGAGGTGCGGACCAAGTACGACAAGATGTTTGAGCGGCAAAACCAGGACGTCTTGTCAAGTCACTACTCCAAGCTCGTCCTCGACGGCGAGAAAGCAGCAGATGGAGGTGACGCCAGCGACGACGACGACGACTTCCTGGCGGTGAAGCGACGATTAAACGACGACGACCTGGACAACGAGTCCAAAAAGGCAAACCCCGGCGGCGTCAAGGTCCTGGGCCTAGGCGGCGATGAGCCGTACGTCATCGACTCGAAGCGCCGCGAAAAGGCGCTGCAGTCCAAGAAGAAGATGCTCAAGTTCAAGGGCAACCCCTCGAAGCTGGTGTTTGACGACGACGGCAACGCGCACGAGATCTACGAGCTGCAGGACGAGGCCGACTTCCAGCAGCAGGGCCCTGCAGACGAGCAGCGGCAGAAGTTTGTCGAGAGCGAGTCGGCACGCGTGCGCGAGGCGGATCTCGACGACAAGCAGCTCGCGCGGGAGAAGAAGCGCGACAAGCGCGACAAGCGCAAGGCTAGGGAAGCGCTTGAGCGAGACGGCGGCGACGCATCGGATGGCGACGAGGCGCCGCGCCTGGTTGCCGCTGGTGACGACAACGACGATCCGCTGGCGCTGCTGCGGTCGCTGCCGGTTGCGGGTGCCGCCAACGACGACGAGTCGGAGCCGCCGCGGAAGCGCGCCAAGAAGTGGTTCGAGGACGCGTCCGACGACGACAAGAAGAGCGCCAAGACGAAGAAGAACAAGGACAAGAAGGCGGGCAGGGTGTTCGAGGTCAACGAGGAGCCAGAGACGCTCGAGGATCTGGAGGCGCTGGCGACGGGGCTGCTGGACGGATGAGGGGGATACTAAATGTCGATATACCCTTGGGTTTTACGTCTGTACATATAAGTCATGGACTTTTTCTCACGAATGCAAAGGGAAAATGGAAATATCCATGGCAGGGTCTGTCCCTGCTTCATTGCTACGTGTCTAAGTACACGCAACCGTATCTGTCGCTTGCTCAATGAATCTCCTAAGCCGACGCCGCACTCAAGAAAGAAAATCGGCATCCGGCATCATGACAACAACACTATGCTAAACGCCTTTTACCAGCCCCCAAGCGCCTACTGCCACCCTGCTGCTCCAACGGGCCCCTGGCCCTCAGTCTCGACATTGTGCCCGTACAGCCGCATGCGGTAGAAGCACGTGTGGTCGGCGGCGCCGTAGTTGCTCGTCGCGCGCACGACGACCTGGTCCGTGTCGGCGCCCATAGCCACGAGCTCGCTGCTCAGGCGGTGGACGTGCACGCCGTCGTGCAGCTCGGCGCCCTCGTAGACGAAGCGGCTGATGAGGACAAAGTGCGGCGGCAGGTCCGCGGGCGTGCGGTTCCAGGCGTCGTCGGCGGCGTCGGGCGCCGGGTACGTGACGGCGGCGAAGTCGCGGACGCGCGCGCGGACCGCCTCGTCGGGGATGACGGCGTAGACCTCGACGTCGCGCGGGCGCGCGCCGGGGTCGGGCGTCGCGCCGGGCAGCATGTGCTCGAGCACGAGGTGCTGCGGGACGACGCGGTGGCCGAGCTGCACCGAGAGGGCGGCGCCGTGCGGGTTGCCGCGGTGGTTGACGGCGCGGGCGGCGCACCAGCAGTCGCCCACGTCGGCCCAGGGCGTGAGCGCGGCCATGGGCGGCAGCGGCCTGCGCACGCCGGAGCGGTACGCGTCGGGCGAGTAGAAGCGCGGCTTGAAGGCGTCGTACGTGGCCGACGAGTGGCGGGCGTCGATGGTGGCGCCCGCGCCGACGGAGAAGTAGTTGACCTGGTGCTTGAGCTCAATGTCCCAGTGCGCGTGGATCTGGCCCTTGGCCACGGCCTCGAGGTTGATGTCGGCAAAGGCGCGGTGCACGAGGCCGTTGACGAGGGACGTGACCTCGGCGCGGCTCATGCTCGCCGGGATGTCGCGCGTCGCCAGGTCCACCGACTCGCGCACCAGCTTCTCGAGCCGCGGCTGCAGCGCGCTGAGCTCGGCTTTGATTTCGCTACGCAGCGCTGCTACTTCGTTGTTGAGGTGCCGCAGGAACTCGTCCCGCGTGACGACAAGGCCCTGCTGCTGGCTGTCCCTGAGCTGCTGCTTGAGCATCGCGCCGAGGCGCTCGTCGAACGCGCGTTGCGACCCGGCCGAGTTGATCTGGTCGACGGCGGAGCCAATGGCCTGCTGGATCTTGGCCTCGTTTTGCTTGACCCAGGTGTGCCAGAAGCCGGTGACGCGGTCGCCGAGCCTGTCTTCGGCTTCGCCGACGGTAAAGTTGAGCGTTGAGGTGAATGTTGGGTCCGTCATCAGCCGCGAGGCAATGGCCTTCCATTGCCGCTCCGAGGCGACGTCGTACGCGCTGCCTTGACCAGCAAAGGTCAAGACGGTGTCGTCTTCGTGTATTAGGTCTCTCAGAGCGTGGTAAAACTCTGTGGCGACCACGGGTTTCCCGTCCTTGAGCTGCATGTGCACGACCTTGGGCAGCACCGCCTCCAGTCTTCTGAGGGCCCCTTCGTGCAGTCTGCCCGTCTTTTCGAGCAACTGGAACGCCTGCTTCGTCTTCTGGAGGTAGTCATCGCAAGTTGCGCGGCTGGTACCGTCCAAGTCCCAGGTAATGTCGTCGCTTCCCCAGCTCGTAGACGGCCATGAGAGACGCGGCACGTGGTCTCCAATCTTGCCCTTGATGTCTCCCAGCCAGGTCCATGCGGGGCCGCGCGACACGGGGGCCCAGAGATCATCGGCTGCGGCATTCCTAGAATGGGTGTATGCGGCACTCGTGAGAGCCAGTGCCAGAGTGAAGAGGGTGATGCCGGAAATGAGACAAGGTAGTTGGGAACGTGCTCGTCGAATGAATTCTGGCGTTCTAGTAGGGAGTAGAGATATTAAAACGCTTGAGAGCCACTTCCACATGGTTACGGCGGCCCAGGCCATTGCCTTGGCGTACGTCCAGGGGTTGAGCAGTTGCCACCAGTCGATAGCTGGTGCTTCTTCCTCCCCGTCGCCGTCAGTTTCGTCAACTCGGTCTCTTCTCCGCAGAGGCGCGGGTATCAGGAAGTCGAGCCAAGCCCACCGACTTGATGGTGCATCTAGCTCATCCTCTGTCTCCTGGTCGCGCTGATGCCGTCCCAGATCTTCTGTTCCCGCCATTGTTCGGGCGGCTACACGGTGGCCCGTCAAGCTCGGCTGCAGTAGAGGGGCATTTGCAAACAGCCCGTTCATAGCAGTGGCTCTGGTCGCGCCGGTGATCCAGCGGCCTGACTCTGAGCCGCTTTGATCTCCAGAATCTTCTTGCTCTAACCCTCCCCGCCTGGCGTTGTTGGCAACGACGGGCTGCTTCCCTGCTGCTGGTCGCCCTCGCCGACGTGCCTCTGAGACTGTAGAGGTAGAATCGGGGCGTATTCTGCCATCCGATTCTGGAGACTTGTCTCTCGCTACGGCTTGACCGCGTCTTGCGACGAGACCGGTTGTGCTGATATCCTGCCGGAGTCGAAAAGGCTTGGCGGTAAGGTCGTCCTCGTTGTCTGCGTCCTCGGATGCTTGTTTTTGGGCGCCCCGTTCCCGTTTCCGAGGGGACCTGCTGACCTCTGCTGGCTTCTCGCCGACAGGTTTGGTGGCCAGCGATCTGCTTGCGCGTGTTCTTCTGGTGACGGATTCTGCGTCCACCTCAACGTCAGAAGGGTTGTCGCCTGCTAGATTCTGCAGTTTTCGAGCCTTCCTCGGACCGCGGTTTGAGACACGGGTTTTGGGGCCGGCCGTGACGGCATCAGCCTTGAGTGCCGCGCGGCGGGCCGAGGACGGCGGCGGCATACTTCCGGGCGTCGAATTTATCGTCGCATCCACGTAGTAGTCGCTCTCCATGCCGAAGCTGCGGGCATCATCATCGGCCTCACTCTCGTCGAGCCTCTGGCCCCCTGGGTTGAGTATTTCGTGTACAGTCTGCGAGGGACCGCGGGCTGTCACTTATGTGATTAGACCGACGCTCTCCTTTCGGGGGGAGAGTACTCACGAGTAGTCTCAGACAAACCGGCCAGCTCATCCTCATCTGGGTCGTTGCTTTGATCCAGCACGCGAGAAGTGTCTGGGCCACCACCATGCTCTTCTTCCTCGTTATGCCTAACCAAGGCACTCCTAACAGCAGTGCTCAGGTCGAGCATCTGGCCGCGCTGCAGCGCCCGGCCTGGGCGCGAGGGCACCGGCTCCGCTGCGGCGCCATAGGCGTACTGTCGTCGTGAGCTAGGGGTGCCCTGGAGCGGAGGCAAGTTTGGTTTTTGGAAGCCACTTTGCGTCGATGGCGCGCTGTCCGGCTCATGGCTGGAAAGTCTGGTGGTTCGCCGTCTTCCTGCGGCTTTGGGTGGCATGGCGGATTCGGCGTGAAGGTTGAAGTTTGGGATGAGGTACTTTGAGCCGGGAAAATGAGATGATATGAGTTGTGGTGACGGGGATGAGACCTCAAACGTTGGCTGGTCGAGCATAGGTCTCTGGGTGAGTTGATATGAGAACAGCCACAGGCGCTGCAGCGACGCTCGCGTGAACGATGGATGAACAGTGCAATGCTCAGGGCAAGATCCAAGCTGCAGACGGTCCTTTGTTTGGTCAAACCGACCGTCAGCCTCCTTGCAGCGGCGAGTCGTGGACGTTGCGCTGGTCAACAAAGGGCATGTTGGGGGCTCCCTTGGTTGACAGTGACAAGCGACTGAGAGCACATCCGATGAGTTGCGAGGTGCGGAGGGGCGGCGCAGAGTCGCCCAATCGCGAGGATGGTGGCTTCCAGAAGCCCGTTGCTTGTAGAGACACGTAAAAAGAAAGCAGGCACTCCTTCGCGGTGGTGAGCGCCGTGCTTGTTTTGTCGGCAATGAAGACCTTCGTGCTTCGCACGAGTACACGCGACGAGCAAGTCGTGTCGCGCGCCGAAGTTTAGGCGGCGCAAACGGTGCAAACGACAAAGAAAACGGGGTCACGTGCCACTTACGAGGTGTCTCCCCGCAGTGGCTAACTAACACCCGTGTCGGTCAGAACGTTCTACGAGCGTCCTCTTCTTACACCACGACGCATTCCACCAGGTCTATGCCTTCTCAACCTGCCCTTCACCCTCATATAACTTGCAAGCACCTTCTCTGCAGTCAGTCAAGTATGTTCGTCTTCCGCCCAGTGTCGGTCTTCGAACTGCCACAACATGCCAGTTTGATGGCTCCTTGAGCCGTCGGTGGTCGAAGTACACTCTTGCAAGTGCATTCTTTGAATCATGATACAGCCTCTCCATTTCCATTCTGTTGACTGGGAGGATCACTAGGAGGAGCTCCGATGAGAGAACTCCTGTAACATTATCTCCCCCCCTCAGCTCCTTCCAGACGGTACGAAAGAATACATGGGTGAGCTCGTCCATCCTCGTTTCCCATTCTCCGAGCTCGCTCTTTGCGTATTGCTGCACTGTTGGCTTCACAGCGCCTCCTTTGCCGCGGGTATCCTCAGTGCTCTGACCTTTCTTCTTGGATGTTTGAGTTAGCCGGTCAACGGTGGGATTAAATAAAACCGGGTGGTCAACTGGGATCTTGTTGAACATCCAGTCTATGGTAGTCCGCTTGTTGCCCTTGACCGTCAAGTTCGCGCTCGGGTTGAACTGTTTATCGTCTTGCCGCTGAAGCAGGATGGGTACGATGAAAGAATAGGGAAGACCTGTCCTTCGCTTCTGGTTCTCCAGTAAGGTCCACCCGCAGGCTGTGTGATCGCCAGAGTCAATACCCTCACCAAAGTGCGTGCAACCTGTGATGGTGGTCGCGTCATTGACATCCCGTCCGATGGTTTTCTCAAAAGACGCCCCTGCGCCCGCCGCCACAAAGGGCACCCCAGAAAGGTTGACATTCCGTTTTTCCTCCCTTCTTGACATCCTCGTGGTCTACCGTCGGACATCGACCACCCGGTAAGCCCGCGACGTAATCAGTCAGCTCGAGCTGAACAAAGACGATATCAAGCCTTCCCCGCGCTTTGCCCGGTGCCAATGTACCTCTTGATGCCTCTATCCAACGGAGGTAATATCTCGGCAGACTGGAAACGCACCGAATAACGCTCCATGAACCAACTACATAGTACGCCATATTTTTCCGCAACGGCAATCGAGGATACTCTATCTCGCTTACGACTTTGAAGAACCTGACATCCTGTTCGACATGGATCGTCCGGGGGTGTCAATAGCGTCGTGTGACCCAAATGACTCTTTCCATCCCGACGCGGATGACGAGGGCGACGAAGCTCTGACTATGTTTCAGAAAGTCGTGGACAGGGCCAGGTTGATAGAAGATGAGGAAAATTCCGGAGGAAAGGATGCTAAGCGCCTACATCTTAAGACTTTGGTGGAAGCATTTGGCGCCAAGCTTGTCAGCTCGGTCAGCCGCACACGGAACAGCCAGAACTTCCTGCATTTCCTGGCCGATGGCCAGTTTCATTCCAAGCGCATTTCCATGGGAGGCACCGGTGTTCAGAAACTCGTGGCGAGAAGGATCTTGCAACCCGGTGGCAAGGACATGTTGTTGGCGTTTGACGACCTTAACAACACGCCGATTCATACGGCTATTCAATGCAATGACCGTTACTTTCTCAGTGCGATTTCTGGCCTTCCAAGTCAGCCGGAAACAATCGAGGAAGTCCGTCAACTGTTTAAACGCAGCAAAGACGTCTGGGCTTCCCACCCGACCGGGGTTACGTTTCTACATGCCGCTCTAGCCAGCAGGGGACTGCAAAACGACAACAAACTTCTTCAGGCCATCATAGCTTTGGCACCAGATGCTATCTTAGGTGCCTCAGACGTCCATGGGCTCACACCTCTCCATCTGGCTGTAGAGCACTCGAGATGCACGGCAGGACGTTTCGACATCGTTCAAGAGCTCATTTCTCGCGGTCCGTCCGTCCTGAAGAGGAGCAACAACGCCAAAATGTCAGTCTAACAACACCATGTTTTATCAACACGAGGAAGTCAACGTAGCTCGAGAAACCCCATCATGAGCACCATTTCCCCCGCGAGTCCAGACAGGCAGGCGTTATCGCCAGGATCCGCAACGGCATTCGTGACCTCCAGCATGACGCGGGGAACCTCGGACGTCACCGAGGAGACGTCAAAGAAATTCAGAGATCTGTTGTTGCTTGAGAGTATGAGCGTTATGACATGTAACGTTGCTTACCGTTGCTTGCATGTCCCGAAAGAACCGGGTACGGAGCCAATCGTTCCCCGACTTGACGTTAGAAGATTCGGTTTCCGTCGAAACCGAGAGCTAACAAATCGGATTTCAGACAAGCAATTATGGTTTTGACTACATGCCTCAAAACCCACTGGAATATGCTTGACTTTGAGACGATTCTAAAATATGTATCCATTGCCAACGTCAAGTTCACGCCGGGTAGGGATTTTGATGTACGCGGGAGCCGCAATGATGCGACGCGTATTCTCCGCTGGCTCTTAAAGTATCGCGGCGTGGAGCGAATTCTGCACGTCATTGTCGACGATATGAAGCGAAGATACCACAGCAATGAATCAATAGAAGAAGCCCTCGAAACGGCCAACGTGGAAATCTTGGACTGGCGGCGACCAGACCTGTGTCCTGCGACCATATTCAGGATTGGCAAGAAATTGCGAGAGCTGCATCTCCAATTTGGCGGTAACAACGCCATTCTACGTGCTTGGAGTGAAGCAAACGGACTTCCCAGTCTGGCTCGATTTGGTAGACTGAAGCTGATCGTCGTTGTTTGGCCGGCGGTGTTATACCCTTCTTGATAACCTTGCTTGCTTTCCATGGCTGAGTCTCTTTTTCATGACAATAGGAAGCCCTAATCTATGTTCGGATGCCTCAAAGCAGAAGAAAAGCTTTAACGAGCGGTTGCGGCGGAATTGGGACGTCGTAACAGCATCGCAGTCGCTGCGGCCAGATCCCGAGCAATCTCCCCAGCACAGCCCACAGAGTTCTCAAGTTTCGATCCAGCCTGAGAGAGTCCCGAAAAGCGCACCTTGTCCTGAGATTCATCACATCCCTGCAAATTCGTCTGCCAAACCCAAAATCGGCGACAGTAGCAGTCAGGCGGGAGAGATGGACCAGCACCGCTGGATGCAGACCATGGAAGACTTCAAAACGGCCTTCCTCCGGGTCAAGCAACCTTCATCGCAGAACATTGCCGCCAACAAGAGCCTCGCGCCAATACAGATTGCCCTCACTGACGATGGTGTCGACACAATGGACAAGTCGCTTCTGGAGAAGACGTATCATGGACGGAGCTTTGCTTTTGATGAAGACTGTGAGCGGAACTTCCCCTACTGGATGTCCGATGGCAATCATGGAACTATAATGGCGAAATTTATCCACAGACTTTGCCCAACGGCCGACCTTTACATCATCAAGGTGGCAACTCGACGGGGAACACGAAACTCAAACAAGTTGACCATCGATACACCAAGTGCAGTTGAGGTGAGTATTGCCCAAACATCCACGTGCACAGTGTCGTAGCCAATTGCTTTTAGCAGGCTGACGTGAACGCATCTCTTCAGGCCATTAATCACGCTGTCGACCGCGGAGCCAGGATAATCTCCATGTTCTGGTCCGTGAAACCCCCCGCCGATAGCGAACTACGAACGGCGTTTGACAAGGCGATTCAGCGGACTGTTAAGAACAAGATTATCATGCTATGCGCATCCAGCGACCAAGGCGAGACAGGAAACGACGAGACCTATCCTTACGACGCAAATCGGGGCAATATCCTCCGCATCGGCGCAGCCACCGCCCTAGGCAGCAATGCCGACTACGTCAATAGGCACCTGGTGGACTTTCTGTTCCCCGGCCACGAGATCCTCCTAAAGGGCAGTAAACCAGATAGAGAGCTGGGTGATGTTCACAAGGGGTCGTCAGTAGCCACGGCCATCGCCGCCGGCCTTGCTGCCATGGTCTTGGAGTGCATCCGGCTCGGGTTATTTTGGACGTCCAGGGGTGACAGCCGCTCGACGGATGCAATTACGGAGGAAGATTTATTGATGGACTCAAAGGCAATCAAGACCGCGTTTAGAAGAATGGGCATGTCCCATTCTCGTTACATCTGGGTCTGGGATACTTTTACTCCTTCTATATGCACGAGAATTATGGATGGAGGACGGAATGATCACTGGGCTATCGTCACAAGCTTGGCAAAGGGAATTCTGCGGAAAGACTTGTAGTCACTGTGGAATCGACACAGCTCTGGCTTCCTTCTGGAAATAGGAAATATTATTGAGGCAGAGGGTTGGCCGCGGGAGAGATTGATATGGGTAAAGTAAGGAGCAGAGAAGAAGAGAGGGAAGTGGGACTGCAGATTGGTTAACCGAAACAATGGCCGCAAACGCATACTGATCGTTAGGACAATCAATAGCCTATGAGTATCCAGAGGGTGATGCGGGTCGTCCTTAGGCCTGGCTAGCGGCTGGCGTTGCAGGTACACAAAGACTGGAATGTCTGACTTCCAGGTCCCGTCCAATGGATTGCAAGCCGCCTTAGGCCCAGCAACGTTATTTGCCGCATCCTGGTGGCGCTAGCCCACCACGCGAAGCGTACCACGATGCCACGGAGGTGATCTCGCCCGTCTGGGAATTCTCCAATCTTTCAGTCGCTCGGGCATGCTACAAACTGTGCAGGTGGCATGGAGTAGGTAACTCGCTGGACGGGCATGAAGCACCTTTGTGTACATGTACAGGGTCGCTGGCCACTGACGAGCTTTCACGTCCCCAACGCTGTATCGCAAACCCGAGATCGTCGTCGCTTCGCTAGTCATTAACAAGGGCTAATTATAGCCAGGGGCCAGATCCGTACTCGTAAACACCTCGCACCAGATACGAGCAGAGAGTTGGGGGGAGGCGATCGATAGCCACGCACTAGCTGCCGCCCGCTGAAGCTCGCCAGCCCACGTGCGGCACTCCAATGTTATTTGACCGCCTCAATCATTGGCAGTTAAGCATCTGCGAACCCACCCCCCTCGGTGGTGCCATCTGTTTTGCGCCCTTCGGTCTAACTTGCCCCTATCCTTTCGCTGAGCTTCTCGCTTTCCCTCTCTCTTCTCCATTCTCCGCCTCCCCAACGACACTCAGCCTTTGCCGCACTCGTAGCTCCTGCACCGTCCGTCCAAGCTTGACGCAGACACACGGAGCGCTCCCAACGTTGCCCCTCCCCCTCCCCTCGCGCTACCCCGCCATCAATTTCCCAGCTTCATCTCCCCTCTCTCAACAACACCGCATCTCTTCAAGTCGACGCACAATGGCTGTGGGAACGGTTCTCATCACCGGGTATGTCGCTGGATCCTTCCATACCTCGCTCTGAAGCGAGCATCCCTGGGTCGCAGGCGATGCGCTTCCCTTGCTAACTCGTCTCTTCAGTGGCACGGGCTACATTGGCTCCTTCACCACCCTCGCCCTCCTCGAGCACGGCTACGATGTCGTCATCGTCGACAGCCTCTACAACTCGTCCAAGGTCGCCGTCGACCGCATTGAGCTGCTCTGCGGCCGCCGGCCCGACTTTTACCAGGTCGACGTGACCGACGAAAAGGCCCTCGACGAGGTGTTTGCCAAGCACCCGGCCATTGACAGCGTCATTCACTTCGCCGCTCTCAAGGCAAGCAGCCGCCTTCCCCTGACCATGCCCGCTACTGCAGACAGCTAACATGCCACGCGACTTCTAGGCCGTCGGCGAGTCGGGCGAGATTCCTCTCGAGTACTATCGCGTCAATGTTGGCGGCAGCATCGCCCTGCTGCGTTCCATGGAGCGCAACAACGTCACCAACATCGTCTTCTCCTCTTCCGCCACCGTCTACGGCGACGCGACCCGCGTGCCCAACATGATCCCCATCCCCGAGAACTGCCCCATTGGCCCGACCAACACCTACGGCCGCACCAAGTCGATGATCGAGGACGTCATTACCGACTGCGTCAACGCCCAGCGCAACAACCTCAAGAAGGCTGGCAAGCCTTTTGAGCAGTGGAACGGCGCTCTGCTGCGATACTTCAACCCCTGCGGTGCTCACCCTAGCGGCATCATGGGCGAGGATCCCCAGGGCGTGCCCTTCAACCTGCTGCCCCTGCTCGGCAAGGTGGCGACGGGCGACCGCGACAAGCTGCTGGTGTTTGGCGATGGTGAGCCGTTACCGCGAGAAACCACCTGTTGCGCAGTCACTAACTGATACCTTGTGCCCTAGACTACGCCTCGCGCGATGGAACCGCCATCCGCGACTACATCCACGTTGTCGACCTGGCCAAGGGCCACCTCGTGGCCCTCAACTACCTCCGCGAGCACAAGCCCGGTGTCAAGGCCTGGAACCTGGGCTCTGGCCGCGGCAGCACCGTCTTTGAGATGATCAAGGCCTTCAGCGCCGTCGTTGGCCGCGATCTCAAGTACGAGGTCGTTCCCCGCCGACAAGGAGACGTGCTGGACCTGACGGCCAACCCTTCGCTGGCCAACAAGGAGCTCCAGTGGAAGACGGAGCTGACCATGGAGAAGGCTTGCGAGGACCTGTGGCGATGGGTAAACAACAACCCCCAGGGTTACCGGCAGGAGCCCCCACCGGAGCTGCTGGCGGGCATCAAGTCCAAGACTTCGTAAAGGCGCACTTTCGCTGCACAGGGGTCTCAAAAAGCGGACAGGGGAATTTGAATAGCGAGAAAAGCCTATAGACATGATTAAAACCTTTGAAACGCTACTGATGCTGGGATGGACAAATTCCGATAAATATCATTGATGAACCTAATCACACTTTATGAGCAGCTTGCCCGTCGTCTTTCTGCTCTCAATATCCGAGTGTGCCCTGGCGGCATCCTTGAGGGGGTAGACCTCGTGGACGGCGATGTTGACCTTGCTCGAGGCGACAAGGTCGAAGACCTCGGCGCTGTACTTGACCAGGTCTTCGCGCTCAGCGACGTAGCCGTTGACGATGGGGCGCATGAGCTTGACGTTTTTGGGGCCAAGCTGCAAAATGTTGACGGGCGGGACGGCGCCGGACTAGTGATGTGGTCAGCATGGTTGTAATTAGACTCTGCGTTGCCGCGGAATCGAGAGAGGCTTACCGCGTTGCCAAAGGAGATGAGGTGGCCCTTCATGGCAATCATCTGCAGGTCCGCGTCAAAGGTAGCCTTACCCACGCCGTCAAAGATGACGTCGACACCGTGACCGCCGGTAATCTCCTTGACCCTGGCTACGACGTCTTCGTTGCGCGAGTCGATGGTCCACTCGGCGCCGTTCTTGCGCGCCAGCTCGCACTTTTCCTTGGACCCGGCCGTGCCGATGATGTTTGCGCCGACGGTGCGCAGCATCTGCACGAGCAGCAATCCGACGCCACCAGCGGCAGCGTGCACGAGCGTCCACTGGCCGGGTTGCACGTTGCCGGCCTCGCGGATAAAGGTCCAAGCCGTGAGGCCCTGCAGAAACGCAGCGGCGGCCTGCTCGTCGGTGAGGGAGTCGGGGATGGCAACGGTCTTGGCGGCATCGACGACGGCGTACTGGGCGTAGGTGCCCGACTCGGGGCTGGCCATGTAGACGACGCGAGCACCCCTGGCGAGGTCGGTGACGGAGCCATGGGCGGAAACGACCTCACCGGCGGCCTCACGGCCGAGCGTCAGAGGCATGTGCGGCGAGGGGTACAGGCCGGTGCGGAAGTAGGTGTCGATGAAGTTGACGCCGGCGAAGTGGTTGCGTACGAGGACTTGGCCGGGGCCGGGGTGGGGAACAGCGACGTCCTTGAGCTCGAGGACCTCGGGGCCGCCCGTCTTGGCGATCTGAATGGCCTTCATGGTGCTGGGAATGGGTGCCATGGTGCTTAGCTTTTGCTGCTCCCGCTGCTGATGGCGCTGCGGGTCAATTCGATGTAAAGTGTGTCGGGGTGAAGCTCGCGAGCTGCTGTGAAGGAGGGGCAGAGAGCTCCGACGACGAGGGGCAGTATCAGCTCCAAGGCAGGATGCGAGCCGTCTGATGGCCGGTACCAAACGTATTGGCTGTGCGACGCGGACAGAAGCCGTCAACAGGGAGTGCGAAGCTGGTGGGTTTATGAGGAAGTGAGCCATGAGCTTGGGGAAACGCGGACGCGAGGTGCAGTGCTGTTATAAGCCACCAATGGATGGGGTGGGTGATGCAACCATTACAAACAAAGATGAGGGGTCGCCCGAAGCGTGGGGTTCCGTGATGCCACATTGCCGCCTAATAATATGGAACCTAATACTTCCCTATCCGGGGCGACAGCGGCGCCGTTGGAGCACGGATAGATCCGCCAATGGCGTTGCGCTGTCCCAGCAGGGCAGTTGTCTCTACACATAGAGCAAGACGCTGACAAGGAGGGTGAGTAGATGGGACGACCAGTAGGTTCCAGGTGGCGTCTGGGATTAGGCCCAAGTGCTGCCAAAGATGTACCATCAAAGCCCAAACAAGTAGCGAATTGCCGGTCTGTCATGGAAGCCCGTCCTCAGAGTGGCGAAAGGTTCATGGCAGTGACTTCCTCCCGTCGAATGTGGGCGGTATTTCTACAGCATGGCGATATCAATGGACAGCGCCGCAGTAGTCTTGAGAGATTGATTGACAATCTAGGCCGACCTACAAATGGCATGCTCGTGTCTTGCTCCAGGGCGGCCGCGGCGCACATTGTGAGGCCAGCTTAAAAAGGAACGCCATGGCGACTTCCAGGCCACGACGAAGGTCGAGACGACTGTCGCAACGGTAGATGCAGATGGCCTGATTATCGTCGCCGACGATACGCTCGCGCCATGGACCATTCGAGCTGCTGTCGGCCGCTTCGACAAAGGCGTAGGCTATGCCGCTGCTCCCGAGGCCCAGCGCTTGTCACTTTCAATTCACGATGCAAGTTCGTCAGAAAGCTGTCCCGACTATGCAGGCTGTGTCTGAGAAAGGACCATCATGAAGACCATCGGGTGCCTGGAGTGGGACTTGTTTCGTATCGCCGAGGGTGCCTGCGGCCTCCGGACGGACGGCTGCGGAGCTGTACATACTCGTACGAGAGCCAAGCGTGGATCCAACCCACAATCCAAGTAATGCCTCAGTGTTCAAGCTTGCTTATCAATCTTATCAATCAGCAGGCCAGGAAATCCATGGCTGTATCGTGACCACGCCGCGTCGCGAAGCCTTTTCGGGCCAAAAGCGCATCCGCCGATCGACGTTGCAACCATGCGCCTCCTCCTTTTACAGCCGCACTTGGCTCTGTCATGGTCCATGATACCCATCGTTTTGGCTAGCGGAGCAATACCCCAACGCTTGTGCACCCAGAGCTGCCAAAACTGTCTCCGTCCTGTGAAATTCAACGACTCGGATCCTGCGGCCTCTGCTCTCGCGCACTCATGTCAAAGCAGCCTCGCTTTGTCCTCGACATACCTATGCCATGAGCTCAACTGCGGAACACCGTCGGCCCGGCTGGCGCTTCAGCAACGCAATACGACGTGCCAAAGCGAGCTCGGGGTTTCTGTCCCGCCTTTGGCTACCATTGCCAACTTCACGTCTGACGACATTGCTCGTATACGTAGAATCAGCAAACATGACTCCTATGATCCAGAACACCCCGTATGCGAGGTTGTCGTGCCGTCATCAGATTTCTTCACAGCGTGGTTCGAGACGTTGGTACGCCCTCTTATTCGTGGCTAGCTGCAGTGCACAGGTACTTATCATGGCTAGGACGCTTGGGAATATGCCCAAAACCACCACTTTCTATACGCGTCAGTCATTGATTTTTTAATCCAGCGCCACACCTTGTGAATGTTTGCACTGACAGTGCTTAGGCATGCCACGGCAGCTTTTTGGATCTTTGTCGTTGCCATTGGCGTCATCAACAGGCTATATCTGGCTGTCTACTACTCTAGGGGTCTTCGACACAATTTGTGCTCGACAAGCGTCCCAAGGGGGATTCGAGCCTGGCACAAGCGTCACGTTGTCCTCCCCGCTACCTTTGGATACAGATGTGCCCAGACTGTTTGGTGGTCCACCATCCCCCCGCGCATTCAATCACTTACCATACTCGCATTCCTCTTAATGAACGTTGTTTTTACGATACGAGGGTACAAAGTTCCTTCGGAAAACTTCTAGTCAGTCCAGCCCGCGCCTGTCTTGACTTTATTCTGCACACTAACTCTTTCAAAGCTTTCCTGAAGTCACAGATCAGCTGCTTCGTGTTGTCTCTGACAGAACAGGCATCATAGCCTTCGCCAACTTTCCCATCATTTGGCTTTTTGGTGTGCGAAATAACGTGGCCTTGTGGCTGACAGGCTGGGAGTTTGGGACGTACAACAACTTTCATCGTTGGTGCGCCCGAATAGCGACGACGGAGGCACTAATACACTCCATTGGATATATGTGGTCAGTCATTCGATGTAAGTCAGCTAGCTGCTTGCATACTGAACTAGCTTCTTGTGTTGTCTCTATAATTGTCACAACTGCTTGCGTGGACTGTATTCCTTGCTAATGTGCCTTGTCTAGACGGTGGCTACCACTACCTTATTTCCGAGTTCTCTCAGTGGTACTGGACTGCAGGAGTACTAGTATGTCTTTTCTATCGACACTCGGGTTGCCTCGCTTTGCTAATGTGCGAATGCAGGCCACCATCCTTATGTGTCTTTTGCTTCCTTGTTCCATCTATTGGATGCGTAACCGGCACTACGAAACATTCTTGATCCTACACATTGTCTTTTCAGTTTTATTATTACTTGCAATGCTTGGGTAAGCCGCCTCAGCCGGGTCTTCATCATCGTGGATGTGACTAAAGATCAAAGGCACGTGTCTATATTCAGGGGACAGTACAACGGTTTATTCTGGATTCCTGTTTTCATCTGGCTGTTTGACAGGGTGATGCGACTGCTTCGCATTGTTGCTTTCAATTATCAGCCGTGGTCGACCTCTGCGCTGGCAGTCCACGACGCTGCCGCCAACGTTGTGCAGCTTAGTGTTCCCATCACCAATAGCGCTGTCTGCAAGCCTAGACCTGGGACATTCTACTTCTTGACGGTCCTTGACGATACGCGCTGCTGGGAAAGCCATCCTTTCACCGTTGCCTCCGTCCCATCCCGACCACTGTGTCCGGAGGATCCTGATGAGCGCTCGCCACTGTTCTGTTCCATTGAGGGAAATGATGACGCGAAACATTCGGCCACGGCGTTGAGCACGAATCATGTGACGTTCCTGGTTCGGCCGTATAATGGTTTCACCGCGCGCTTGCGAGATTTAGCGGTCAAAAGCAATTCTTTGAAAGTCCTCGTCGAAGGTCCTTACGGTCACACGCATCCACTCCACAACTACAGTCATGTTGTATTCATCGTCGGGGGCACCGGCGTTATCACTCCGTTGTCATACTTGTCGTTGTTGCTTGGAGAGCGACAAACTGGTGCATCAGTGGAGCTACATTGGGCAGTACGGGAATCCGCTCTCGCCCAAATTATTATGGACGAGTATCTGGACATGGCGTTGCGTTCAGGTGGGCTCTCACTAGAAATGTACATGTCATCGAGATCGGAAAATTGTCCGACCCTCGACTCAAACCCTGGAGTGCGACAACATCCTGGGCGACCAAATATTACCGAAATAATCGCATCAGCCGTTGCCAGAGCTGGTCATGGCAGCTTAGCCATTGTGGCCTGTGGTCCTGGCGAAATGGTGGATGATGCGAGATGCGTCGTCGTTGAGGCATTGAAGGGTGCCGAGTGTGAGATGGACTACTTTCAGGAAAGTTTTAACTGGTAACTCCCTCGAACTCCAAGCCAGAGGTTGATTAGATGAGATTGTCTAGACTGCCTGTCGCTATACCCGGCTGTACTAGCGTAATTTCACATATTGTTGCTTCCTAGAGGATAACTTAAAGGATGGAAGATTGAGGTAGCAGCAAGTTTAGAGGGACGGAAAGTAGTGGACAACTGCATCACACAGCATGCGGTGATGAAGAAGGTAGTGAGTCCTACGAGCTTCCAAGTGATCCGAGGGTGCGCAGAAGAGTACTTTCTCTTTGTTATACGTATAGTGTGGTGTCATTTGAACTCGTTCATATTCTGGCGCCACACTTACACGTATTCCGGCCAAAATTAAGCAATATGTGGAATATTGCTCGACCAGGTCGTAGCAAATGCATCCGGTAGCTGAAACGCTAACGAACGAAATACTTCGACAAAAATAATAATGCGCGCCGTAAGAAACAATATTCCGAAAATCTAGGAACTATAAATAGTAAATACTTTCTTGCCATGGCTTGTTAGGCGTTCGGTGGACAGGCCATTGTGCAGCTTGTCCGTGTGGAGCGCAACGAGTCCGCAAAGCGCCTCGAATTGCCGTATTCGTCGGTCCGCCTATTCCTGTCATGGATCGGGACTGGGGCTATAGGCATCACCACGCTGGGTCTGATGATCTACTCCCATCCTTACACTGATACCTAATACAACGGGTACGTCGTCATGTCTCAGATGTTTCATCTCTGTTGGTGGAAGCGTCCGCATCATCTGCGTGCGGCTGGCCATTATTGGGCAAGCTTGTTCTAAATTGTTTTGTGTAAAGCATACTGGGACATTCACAATCGTTGACCTTGTGTTTTCCAATAAAAGCAGAAAGATGATGGAGCACCAGCGCGCACAAGCTAACCCTATGTTCGAAGCGAGTGCTTAGGCTGCCGTCGGTTTCGGGTAGATCCCCCCCCCCTATCCCCGGGTCTCTAGCGACTTTGACTGGGTCGCGTTTCGCCTAGCATCACATTCTATTCACAAAACTGCAGTAGGACGAGCCTCATTCTATGGTCCGGGACATGGATGCATGGCCCATGCATCAGGTTCCGCAGATGAAAGACTCCACTCCCATCGTAATGTCCGCGTGCTGGGGTCGAGCACGTGGAAGCACGCGGACAAAACAATTGTGTGCATGAGGCTTACATCGAAGGTCCCGCCCCGAATGTGGACTCCATCAGCATCATGCCATGGTAGGTATCATTACGTACTCGTACGTGATTAGGGACTGGATGCGGAGTTTCCGGGATCTAATCAATCAATCAGATTAGATGAAAATTTCTCGGTTCGCTCTACACCAAAACATGCCCCCACGGCATTTCCTAACCTGGCTACTCGCTCTTGTTCGCTTCGGCCGAGTGCATCTGCCAAGTCCCCGATTGCTAGTACCGGAACCGTTGTCGGCAAACGTGGGCCAATGCGGACCTACATGTACCATGCCAAATTTAATTTTCCAAAAAAAAAAATGATATTTCTCTCTTCCTCAATTTGAGCTGGTCTGCCTTCATCGCATCGTCGTCTTCTTTTGGTCAGCTGAACTACAATGGCAGTGCTTACCAAGCTCCGGGCTGGCTTTGGCCGACATAACAAGAGCAAACATGCGGATACGCCAGTCACCGTCAGTACGTTGAACGACAAGGATGCTACGAGCGGCTCTCCCAACGATGTTGCCGCAGAAATTGGCTATGGGGATGTGGAGCTAGCACCAAGTGAGGATGTGCAATATGGTGTCCAAGACATCCAAGCCGTGACTCTTACTTGGACCAAGAAATCTCTGGTTGCAGTCTTTGTACTGTATGTACCGAGTCGCTGACGACGCAAATGTGCCTGCACGCCGCTAACATGACTTCCTTCCGATAGCATGTGGCTTCTCTATCTCACCAATGGATTCCAGTCCTCGATTCTCTATAACTTGGTCCCGTTTGCCACAAGCGATTTCCAATCGCATTCGCTGTTGACAGTCATTGGCATCGTGGCCAATGCCATGACAGCTGCAGTGTACATCCCATTGGCCAAGATGCTAGATGTATGGGGTCGCGCCGAAGGCTTCCTTGTCATGACAGGGTTCGCTACCTTGGGCTTGATTCTGATGGCTACATGCAATAGCCTGTCCACTTTTTGCGCTGCACAGGTAAAGCTCATCACTATGCAGTCCCGTATCAATCTGCCAAGGACCCTGCATGCTAAATATCAGCATACACTAGGTGTTCTACTCAATTGGTTTCGGAGGCCTTATATACAGCGTCGATGTCATCACGGCCGATTCGACGAATTTGAGGAATCGGGGGCTAGCATTTGCTTTCACCTCCTCCCCGTACATGATCACGGCGTTTGCAGGATCAAAAGCTGCCGAGGGGTTTTACAATAATGTCAGCTGGCGATGGGGCTTCGGCTGCTTTGCCATCATCTTGCCTTTCGTGGCTTTTCCTTTGTTCATCGTGCTGAAGCTCAACCTTCGCAAGGCCGAAAAACAGGGACTGCGGAGAAGGCAAAGTAGCGGTCGGACCCTGCCACAGAGTATCTGGCATGGAATCGTCGAGTTTGACGGTGAGTGATTCATGTGACTTCACCGGATGGCCCATTGCCTGAAATGCTAATTCTCTTTGATCAATAGCACTTGGAGTTGTTCTGTTTGCCGCCGGCCTCACAGTCTTTTTACTTCCGTTTACTCTCGCCGATTCCGCTCCCGATGGCTGGTCGACAGGCTATATCATTGCCATGATTGTGGTCGGATTTTTTGTCCTCATCTTGTTTGGTCTCCACGAAGCCTACCTCGCGCCTGTCCCGTTCCTGACCTTCAACTTCCTGTCTGATCGGACTATCGTCGGCGCATGCCTCTTGGACTTGACGTACATGATTGCATACTATTGTTGGAACAGTTATTTCACATCCTTTCTACAAGTAGTCAACGGCTTGTCCATGGCTGATGCTGGGTACGTCGGCAGTACTTTCGACGTAGTGTCCGGCGTGCTGCTGTTTGTCGTTGGATATTTGATCCGCAAAACAGGTTACTTCAGGTGGCTCCTGTTTGTGGGCGTGCCGCTCTACATTTTTGCGCAGGGTTTGATGATTTACTTCCGCCGCCCCAACGGATATATCGGCTACATCGTCATGTGCCAGATCTTCATCTCTGTTGGTGGAAGCGTCTTCATCATTTGCATGCAGCTGGCCATTCTAGCTGCGGTCGATCATCAGCACGTCGCTGCCGCTCTTGCTTTGCTGAGTGTGGTTGGCAACATTGGCGGTGCTGTCGGCAATACTATTTCCGGCGCCATCTGGACAAATACATTCCAGCGTGCCCTCGAGCAATACCTTCCAGAATCCGCCTTGCCAGACATCGGAGACATTTACGAAAGTCTTGACGTGCAGCTCAGCTATCCAGTTGGGAGCCCTGAGCGACTAGGAATTCAGGAGGCGTACGGCTATGCGCAGACGAGAATGCTTGCGGCTGGAACTGGCATCATGGTTCTGTCATTTATCTGGATCATCCTGATCAAGAACCTCAACGTGGCTAATATGACGCAAACCAAGGGTCGGGTCTTTTGAGAGTCGAACACCCATGCTGGAGACCCCAGGGCCGTATGATATATGATATAGAAAAAAACAGACAGGACTTTGCAAAAGTGTCCTTTGCTTAGTGTATAAGTTTCAGTGTGTCAGAGTGGAAGCTCTTGCCCAGAAGACTGCAAGTGAACTGCTCTCTTGTCCTCTCAAGCTGCCGTTGCCGCATCCAAAGCTGTACCATACTTGACGGCAACATGTACTCCATATGCGCGGCCCACAAGGCGGCTGAAGATTACATCACTGAACCCAACCTGCGTTTAACCAATGGAAGCCGGTCAAATACGTCAGTTGGTTCCGTGGCTCGAGGACAAAAGTGCTTAAGCCGAGCTCTCGGCCCAGCCAACGCAAGTTCCTGGTGCATTAGCCCCATGTGGTTGTGGGGTACGGCCCGGCCGTCTAGTAGAGTCATTCTTATAAAGTTTCGGAGCGAGCTAGAGCAAAAGAGCTCGCCCTTCTAGAGAATACGAAACATTCTCGGAAACACTTCTCCATAACAGTCCATGCCCCTATGCGATCGGGAATCGTTATAAGTCAGTTATGTCCCAGCCTTGCAGACCGGGGGTTCCCCTTCACTGCAATTCGTTGGAACGTTCGTCACATTGCAAAATATTTTGGGCTAGGAAGTCTTGCGTGAAATGGGGGGGATATGGCCGAGGCTGATGGACATGGCGAGGAAACGTACTCTCGGTCTTCTTAGCCGTGGGCTCTTTGCCCAAACAGCGCATCCCGGACCTTCTAAATAACAGCGACATTTGTCTTGAGGAAAGGATACTTCTCCATTGACTTTATGCTTTCCTTGACGTAGTGCGGCTTCGTCGCACCCAGAACAAGATCGTTGACGAGATTGTGAGTTGCGACTGGTGGCTGTCCACATGACGAGATTGAATTGCGACTGGTGGCTTATCTACATGCAGGGAGACACCGGCCGGCTCCAGGATACACATCCAAAGACGTCTCGACACCCTTCAGACAGCTGGCTGAAACAGAGAGAAAGCCAGCAGGTCAAATGCGAGTAAATATGATCGCTTATTTGCTGACAGTGGGGAATTTAGCATTCCTTCTCCTACGCCAAAGGCTCTCCGTGGAGGCAGATTAGGGCCATCTGATTACGAGTTGAATCTGCATTCAGATGGAATGTACGTACAGCGAATGCAGCTGGCATCATAAATAATATTGGGTCCAGGGCCGATGGCTGGCTATCTTGCACTTTTGTTTCGCCATTCTATGGGATGCTTCCTATGAGTGCATCGCGTCAATACATGTAACAAGGTGCTCTTCAAACCGACATCATCATGCACAATCTCGGAGCAATTGTCGCCTTCATTCTTCTTCGGTAATATTCTGTGCAAAACCTCACTATCCTCGCGACTGATGTTTTGAGAACACAGGCTCGTCTCATTCGGTCACGCAGAAGGGCCCTGCCCGACCATCACTTCCACATTTGATGTTTGCACAACCTGCTGCGTCAAAGACTGCACCGTCACGGCCACAATTACCAATCCAAATGACTGTCCGGAGCGCATTGCGACATCGTTGACATATTATCCTTGCTGCGAGGATAAATGTCCGAATGGCTGCGTATCGACCGTCTACGATATCAAATCGCCCTGGGACCCTCCGCCCACCAATCCGTGCCCGACTATCACGTCCACAAGAAGGGCTTGCTCAATTTGCCTTCATGCTACAGGGGTCACAAGAGAAATTTTCTATATCGGACTGACTACCCGTGGCCAGTTCCGACCAAGACGCTTGACAACGGACAGTGCTGGTACCCCTGCCCTACTGACCGCGAAAGAACCAAATACATCACCATGGCTCCCACCTTTGGATGTGGTATTATTTACCCCAATGCCATTATCTGAACGCAGTGGAAACCTGCAGAGATAACCAATCCTTCTTCAGAGAATAGTGAAGGCGGCTGGAGGCCCCTACGAGCATTTTCATGATTTCACGAGTTGAATGATTGTGATGCTGGAAGCTTGCCAGCGAGGCTGTTGGACTGAATGCGGTATGATCGATCAGTAGTCAAGTAGCTAGATGATAGGAGTTTCTTGAAAAGAAAAGGTCCAGGTTTGGGATTATCTGACTTAACCGGTCGCGTAATCAACTGCTCTGGAGAACGAGATGGCAGATGAACGAAGTATATCAGCTGTTCCTTGCGCTGGGGGATCGTTGTGTAGGGAACCCCAATGCAAAGTTTGAAAACTCCCGGTGTGATCCACCCATCTCGGGTGCGCATGGTAAGACTCCTGAGGGAGCTGTCAGTATTGAGGGACTTGAAACACCTGTCACTGGCCTACAGGGTTTGAAAGTTGCTTCGACAGCTTTGGGTATGCTATTATAGATAGCCAATGACCTACCGATCCCACGTTTAAGCTTGCCGAAATGTTACGAGCCATAGACGAGAGCTATTTGTTCTAAGTGGCCTAAGAGCTGAGAAATTGACCTCTGTTAGAAGAAGCCGGTTCTGAAACCATACCGCGCGCACAGAATTCACAGCTGGGCTTCCATCAGTGAGTGGCCTTTGGTTAGAACATCATTGACTGTGCTGCAGATGTCACTAAGCTAAAGCCTGCGGAACTTCAAGTCGTTTGCGCAGCTTCGATTTGATAATCAGGCTCCCGCATGAAAGGTATGAAACAAGGGTCCATCTTATTTGATCAATCCCAAATGCGCATTCCCGTCTTAGAAAGTTTGGTTATGATACTGGAATTCATCGTTCAGGCTGTAGGCCAAGCGTCAGTCGATAACCGAGCATCAACGGTTGATAAAGAAGAAGTCGTACCAAAGACAAAGCGACCGTTCTCATTGCCGATGCGCTCCGCCAGGTTAATATCACGATAGTATTGCTCGTCGCTGTTGGAGCGGAGATACACGCGGAGAATGGGGACTTGGTCATCGCCCTCGATCGAGAAGCTGACTTCATCAGCGGAGTGGGAGAAGTCTACAAATAAGTCGTGTCAGAAGGTCAGAATGTGAAAACAGGGGTTGCTCGGCGCAACGAGGAGTCGCGCTTGTGCATGAAAAGTCTTTACCGCGGCCGCCCCAGTAGATGTTGCCTAAAAAGGGTCAGCAACGAAGATGTCGCATTCATAAAGCCATGTGGATAATCATACCGTCATCGTTGCCCAGAGCTTCGTTCAGGTCGAATTCGGCATCCTCCCAGTCACCGGAAACGGTTGCAAGGCGAGCTTTAAGGACGTGGTTGTCCTCGACACGAATGTCCTCGGCGCTGCGATGGAAATCCATGGCTGATATTGGAGCTTAAAGTGCGATTTTGTGTGCGAGTACGAGGTGTTTTGTGGAACAAGTAGACCAGAGGGGGAGCCGAAGAAGGAAGACGAAACACTACGTTTGGGACTGGCAGGGCGGCGCCTATATAACCGGCCGGCGCCTTCGGGCACGGGCATGCACCCGGCATCCTGGGATTGACAGCGCATGGAGCAGGCAACTTGACACCCCGCTCGTGCCATAGCCACGATCGGTTCCACTCATGAGTAGTTGCACCACACATGCACCCTTGAGAACAACTAACATGCTCGCTACTATACCAGGCCAGAGCCAATCCAACGCCAGCTCCACAGGCACGGGCTTCCGGCTTGACGAGGAGAGAGCTCGTTCTTGCATAAACCCCTCAAGAGAAGTACCTATGTACCGGGCTGAGCCCGTCATTTCACATGTAGTTTCCGCAGCATCAGGATCTCACAAGCCACTTAATGGGCCAGCAAATACATCTCATGTCCCAGTCGCATAGTAACATAAGAATGGAAAGAAAAGGAGGCACTCAAAGTCATAATATCCAGCCCAGCGCTATAACCTGGTGTCTTTTTGGAGGAATCCTGACCTCGAATCGGCCTGATGAGGGCCTGGCGAGGCAGAAACTCGGCCTGCACATGTCACAACCTGCTTGGCAGCCAGCAAACTAAAGCCCCGCACGATTTGCGCTTCCACTGACCCAATAAACCAATAGAGACATTTGCAGTTACGAGAAGTGGGAATATGCTCGGTGGAGTGCAGCATGCATGAAAGGGCGGTGGGCCGGCAATGAAGTCGTGGCTCGTTGGTTCTCTCCATTGTCGATTCCAGAGTCAAAGATTGCCACGCATCACACCTACCAGGAATAGGTGTCTGCCGAGTTGCGGCGATGCCATTCGAAACTTGCTGCCCATTAGGCCGTAGGCATTGCAAAGGACACAGTTCAAGGGACCAGCGGTCGAGGAAAGCTGCGATGAAGGGGCAGGGTGGAGACTGCAGCGTTGCCCAGTTTCGTACGGTGTATATCGTGAAGTCCTGAGCGCCTGATTGGCCAGTGTGATGGGCCCAAGCCAATACTCTCCAGCAACTGTCCAGGTAGTCCGCCTTTCTGTTTCCTCTGCCAAGAAGGATTTTTGCTTGGCTGCAGGCCTCACTCTGCCGTATCTCAGATCATTCTCACCCTTCCGTTGCACCTTTGCTTTGCCCTTTATCGTCAGCCCTGGCTATAGCTTTGCTGAAAAAGGGCCTCTTGCAACGTACTTCGGAAGAACACAGAGGGACCTCGATCCCAGTAGCGGCCTAGGCGCTTATGGTGGAGTTTTTTTTGTGCAGGAAATCACTTCATCACAAAAAAAAAAAGGGGGCCCCGGCGCAGCGGCTGGCT
>JALHBY010000132.1:0-36378 GCA_024340155.1 Tolypocladium pustulatum | reverse complement strand
GGGGGGGCCGAGGCTGATTGACTCTCAGCGTGGAATACTGTTAACACGGGAGCAGCGTGCCTGGTACGGCTATGCACATTGCGCGTCCAAGGCGGCTCAACCTCCGGAGTGCGGTGCCTGTTTGTTGACGGAGAGAAGAATGGATGAGTCGGAGGAGAGATGGTGTGGAGTCGAAGCTGAGCTACTCCGTAGAGACACGCGTCGAGATTCATTACCGAGTACCGGGCGGTGTGCTAAGGTGGTAGCGCCACCCAACCTTGCCAGCGAGTACTTACAGACCACGGCATGTAGGTACCCGCCTGGCCTACTTTTCTTTATCAACTCTATCAATGTAAGGTAGCCTACCTTAAGTACCTTACGCACAGCGTCGAACCCTGCGCCCATGACGCCTTGCGAGGCGAGGTACCTACTCGTAGGTGGAACCGCCCCCTACCTTTAGCGACTTTCATTCCTGGGCGGCCTGGCAGCAGCACTGCCAGCGGCAGAGCTGGCGTCGTCTCAGAGAGCTAGGCACCAACACAATTTGCTCGCACTCCTCCCGCCGGCGAAGCCGGAGCCCCTCACCCACCGCACTCCTGCCCTCACCATTCGTGCACTGCAGACGCGGCTTCACGGTCTCCCTCCCCAGCCTCGGTGCTTGGTGCTTGAAGGCAGCCTTGTTCGGACCGTGCACCTCGGATCTCGAAAGGGTTGAACTAGCCGTTCTTCACTGGGCCGAAAGCTCCTAACACCCATCAAGGTTCGGGTCCGCGCCACCCAGAGGCACCTTATTACTGTTGCAACTTGCTTCTGCCCGGCAAAAGCACTTTCGCCACGCTTCGCCCGCGTAGTCTGGTAGGTACGTACTCTTAAGGCAAGGCGTACCTTAGCTTAGGTAGCTTGTGGTCAGCCTCGAGCCGACCGCCGACGGCTTCCTGCCTACGCCACTCTCTCTACTCCAAATTCTTGCTAACCGCAGCGGTAGTTCTTGGGTCTTGCAGCATACTCCGGCCTCATCGTCAAGCAGCCAGGGAAGAGGTCTCCTGTCTACCCCATCACGCCCTCAAGACACAAAAGAAAGCACATCGATAGGCACCCGCCGTTACGCCGACGTAGACTGGCCTAGCATGGCTGACGTCGAGATGAGCGATGCCCCCGCGGCAGCCAAGAAAGCCGATGGAACTGTCGCAAAAGGCCCGGATGGCAAGAAGAAGTTCGAAGTAAAAAAGGTGACACCTCAATAGGTGCAGTATACCCGGTCAGTGTGGGCATAGTAATGCTGACCTGGCACGTGTCTCCAGTGGAACGCCGTCGCTCTATGGGCGTGGGATATCGTCGTGGACAACTGTGCCATTTGCCGAAATCACATCATGGATCTGTGTATGTCAACTTCTCTTGATCTCTCTCTTGACCTTGTCGTGAGCTCATGTCGCTGACTGGAATTGTTGCAGGCATCGAGTGTCAGGCAAACCAAGCCTCGGCGACCAGCGAAGAGTGTACGGTGGCTTGGGGTATCTGCAATGTGAGTAGCTGCCGCGAACCCGTTACGAGAAACAGATGAATTGACGCCTAGCAGCACGCTTTCCACTTCCACTGCATCTCACGATGGCTCAAGGCTAGATCGGTCTGTCCGCTAGACAATCGGGACTGGGAGTTCCAAAAGTACGGTCGTTAAGGGACAGCTGTCTACAATATACGGCAGTAGCGAGACAAGATGCGGAGAAAGAAGCTCTCGCGCGAGGCACCCAGTAGTGATCCGGCTGCCACGTTGCGCTGCGGCATTGGCGTTTACATTCTCATTCGGGGCGCATCGACGTCTGCAAGCAATGGAAGACATTTCCCTTGATGGTCTGTCTGGCCTATTGCCATCCAGAGCCGGCTGGCAGCCACTTGACAGGATTTCTGTTATAGAAAGGCCACGGCGGCACGACTAGGAGGAACGTCAGGGCAGTGCCTCCCAAGCCAATATACACAGCCTTCGCGATGTCCTGAAAGTGGTAGCCGACGTTGAATGCCAAAAGCTTTTAAGAGTGCGGTCAGCAGGCGTCATTTGATGAGCCAAAGCATGCAAGTGGACAGTTTTACCCCGGAAGCTGCCAGCAACAGCGTGGCGAATCCCTCGGCGCGTCTTTGGCCGTCGAAGTCCTGGAGCAGCAGCGTCAGCACCCTGCTAGGCCTGCGGAAAAGGGGACGAGTCTATGCCACGTCTCGTCCCGCGCACGTGAGGTATCGTACAATTTGACCATCCACCAAGTCGCGCGCTTTGTCGAGCAGTTCCTCTGCCATGGTGATCTGTGAGCCTGCTCCGGCGCAGAGGTAGGGTCTCGTTCGGGTCCGGGTGTCGATGGGTCGCTCGGCCAATGCTGATGCGAGGATCGTTGCAGTGAGTAGCAGACGAGACGTTGAGACTGTGCAGTGCCGTGGAATATAATGCGCGGGCGTTGGGGTTTGTCGGGGAGGCTGGCTGGGTTGGACGTCGACGAGCTACAACGATGTTGAGTCGTGTCGTCTTGGCCAAGGCACCTCGCCGCGAATACAGTCAAGGTACCACCAGCACGGAGGGTACCTTGCCTTACGCAACAGCACCCCAGTCAGGGTCACCAATACCGCGGGCCCACCCAGACGGAGGCTTCCATCGCTGCACCTGGAGCCCTGAAGACCTCCCACTGGCTGTCCAACACAGGGCTGTACAGGTACTGAGGCCGTACTATGGGGGGTACGTACCTTGCCTTACAGCGGCTGTTCCGAGGGCCAAAGGTGGCGGTCGATGGCGCGCCACTCAGATTGCAGCCTTTTCCTCGATTGAACGTCACAGCAAAATCCTGACTTGAGCCGAAATGCATCCATGCAGCGAAATTTTCTCCTCTTCCTCAGTCCGCTAGCCGCTACCCTCTCAACCACGAGCGGAACAAATATATTTTAACTCCTTTGCTCAGCTCCTTACTTTTTGCTTCCCCTCATATCGCTCTCGCACGTTGGGCTAAAGGGCAGATTGTCGCCTCACGCGCCCTTACCAACGACCCTTTTGGCTGGTCGACGACCACGACGTGATTATACAGCCACCTCCCCCGTCTTATACCGCTTCCCGCTCGACTACTGCACATTTGAGCGATACACCAGGTCATCGGGCTTTTCACCCACTTCGCTTCGCCTCGCTTCGTCGACTCGACGTATCCCTACTAGACATTCAAGTTGGCTCAACTCGCCCTCGCAGTCTTGGCCAGTCCTTCGCTTTTCGGCCCTGGTTTCTGGGTCTATAGCGGAGTCAACAAGAAGCCCCCATAACTGCCCTTTGACGCCAGATAGCAAAGCCTATTTCCCGACGTCTTCTGCGCTCGAACATTCGACAGTTGCATCCTCCAGAGGAGCGCAATTTGGTTCCCATTCCTGGTTTTGCATTCATCCAGCACTCGGCGCGCATCTGCCGCGTCGGGTGCGCACCGCAACGACCGTTCGTGGTCAGATGATCGCCAACGTTGTCCAACTATGACCTTTTCTCCTTGAGTCGTCGCTGTCAGTCTCGGCATCGCCAATTACCAAACGTCCTCATATCTCACTTTCGCACCATATCGAATCGACATATACCGCATCCTGCGCATCTGGAGGCAGTGGAGCCGTTCACGATGTCTGACCACGACGACATCATGCCTGACACGGGGTATGACACCCCAGTTCCCGAGCTTGACAACCATCGCCACCCGCCTACCTCGTCTCCGCGGTTTGAGCGCCCTCGTAGAGGCACTTTCGATTCTCTCTACGGCGCTCGCCACGTCGAAACCGACTCAAATACCCCCGCCATCCGCATTCGCGACTTTGAAGAGGCCGTCATCGATGAGGATGGCCTGGAGGTCCCTACCATCACGCGCCACGGCCGCCGCCCTACTGTTGAAACAGCAAACGATGGAAGATCTGTGTCTCCACCAAATTCGGTCAAGGCCTTCGCCCAAGCTCGTCGGCGCGAGCGCGAGATGTCCTTTTCCGAGCCCAAGGGCGAGCACGAGGATGGAATCGGCCGAGCAATGTCGGTCTCCAGCCGACGTAGCCATCGAAGCAAGCCTCGCACAGTTGACAACGATTGCGACAGCCTTTTGGCGAACAAAGAGGCTGAAGAGGATGTCTGCTTTCCCCTTCAAGATGGCAATCAAAGCCACCACGAGCTCCGCATCGACTTTGACTACCTCGAAAGTTTCATCAACGATGAACGAGCCGCGCTTGTCGATAGCCGGCAAGCACCTTTGGAACCCTTTGAAGACCTGCGCACTCGATCCGCGGACGTTCGCCACACACAGCTGGCTACAATTGATGGGGATATTGTCGACATGCCGTCTGAGGAGTTCATATCGAACGAAAAGGAGACGGCCGAGACTTCCGTAAAGCCAACGCCTCATCTCGTTGACAACAATCGCTTTAGCTTCTTCTCTTCTGCTTGGGAGTCGACGATCCATGCGGCTGAGATGGGCGATCTGGTGCTGCCGGGAGAGGACATTCGTGGTCTCTTTGAACTGCCCAAAGATGAGACTGATGGAGTCTGGTGGCTGAACGTGAATCGCGCCTCCAAGGAGGAAGTTCATGGCATTTGCAAGGCCTTTGGTGTCCACCCCCTGACGATCGAGGATATTGTCACCCAGGAGGCTCGAGAGAAGATTGAGCTATTCCCCGCCTACTACTTTGCGTGTTTTCGGTCGTTCAACGTTGTTGAGGAGCCTGATGGCGTTGAGTACGAGCCATTCAACATTTACGTGCTCGTCTTCCGCGAGGGCACCTTGAGCTTCAGCTTCGCCCCAAATTCGCACGCTTCACAGGTTCGCAAGAGGATCACAGCCCTCAAGGAATATGTTTCTCTTAGCAGCGACTGGATTTGTTACGCTCTAATGTAGGCCTCCCCCTCCGCTTCTTTGGAGTCTGTGCGGCATCGTTCCCTTACTGACACATTTCTCAACATGCAGTGACAACATTGTCGATTGCTTTGCTCCCGTCATTCGGACCATCGAGCTCGAGGCGGACGCCATCGAAGATGAGGTGTTCATTATGCGGCAGGACGACTCAAGCTCGTTCCTTCGGTCGATCGGACGGGTACGCAAGAACTGCATGGCTTTGTTGCGGCTACTAGGCGGCAAGGCCGACGTATTGCGCGGATTCACGAAACGCTGCAACGAGAACTATCAGGTGACGCCGCACATGGACATTGGCATGTACCTGGGCGACATCCAGGATCACGTCGTGACCATGGCGACGAACCTAGGCCACTTCGAGAAGATGCTGTCCCGGGCTCACAGCAACTACCTCGCGACGCTGTCCATCAACAGCATCTCGCAGGGAACTGACATGAACCGTGTGCTGAGCAAGATAACGTTCCTCGCCTCAGTCTTGGTACCGCTGAACCTGGTGAGCGGTGTGTTTGGCATGAACGTATCAGTGCCGTGGCAGGACAGTGGCCGCCTGGAGCCATTCTTTGGCATTATTGGCTTCATGGTCCTCATCTGCTCATTGATCCTGGGCTGGGCGCGGTGGAAGCGCTACATCTGATTTGCGCGGGGGCTTTTCGGACCTACATATGTCTGGGTCATGCATCTGTTGGCATCTCAACGGATGTCGGCTTGGAAGGCCGGTCTGGTGCATTCAATACGTGTCGATGGAGGGAGCCAGCTCTGCACTAGTGTTTGATGCCTGCGACAATAGACTTGAGCGCTTGCTGATGAGCAATATGAAACGGAGGAATCTGTTTCCTTTACAATTAATTCATGTAGTGACATCGAAAGAAAACAATACTGAACGTATGCGTTCCTCGTGAAAGCCTTGGTCGTGATGCTTATGACATGGGCAAGTGGGGCTTGGCTTTGGGGCGCTGCGCTCCCATTCGCTCACAGACCGGGCTTGTCCGTTGCAAAGCTCTCCGACAGCAGCAAAAACCATCATCGCTTTCCCAGCCGTAGCCGCCGCAATTCGTCTCGAGGAAAAATCAATCACCCGTCGCCAGCAAAGCCGTCGCCGTTCCACGCCTTGCCCAACATGAACGCCGCACAGACCGGCGTCGAGAACCTCGATCTCGAGAAGCTCAACGACAAGGATAAGGCGGAGCTGCGCCAGTTCCTCGCCAACGAGCAGCAGCGCTCGCAGATCCAGTCTCGTGAGTCCAACGCCGCGCCTTTACCTGCTGGCCTATTTGATACCATTGCCGATGACGATTCGTACCTCGTCCTGGCGACTGGCCTGGGGCTTTGCCTTTTGTCTCGCCGTTCCTCATTATCCTGCTGTTGCCTGCCCTTCAGGTCGCAAGACTCCAATGCTCGAAACTCACTGCTCCTCCCTCCCCTTCATTGCACTTCCCTGCGCTTCGCCATGACAATATCGCACCGGCTCCGCTAACAAGTAGTCCCTTCTTCAGAGACACACAGCTTGACGCAAATCTGCTGGAAGAAGTGCGTTACTGGCAGCATCAAAGGCGCCAAGCTCGACCGGACCGAAGAGGGCTGCCTCGCCAACTGCGTCGACCGATTCCTCGACATGAACTTTTTGACAATGAAGCACCTCAACAACATGCGGTCGTGAGCTGCATGCACCATCGACGTTGTACGATAGATGTGTTCTGCTCAAAATAAGGCAGGAGTTACGGTACGCAGGGCTATCAAAAGGCTCCGTAATGAATTCGGGCACGTTGTACTTAAATCAGAATATGAAAGGGCACGTCAAAGGGTTTTCGTGAGATACGGATAGGCCATTCAATACACGGGCGGTCATGTCGGTGGCACAATACATGTCGGTTCACCAGGATGACATCGAGACTACCCAGGACAATTTGCGGCACAGAATTAGTGTCATCATCGGTCCGCTGGCGAGGTCGAGAACGGTCTTGTCTTTGACTTCTCATCATCCATTTGCATTGTAAATGACCAGCTTTAGTGCGCCTTTTCCCCGATGCCCATGCTTTGCATGCAAGACCAGACCAACCCGTACGAACGAAAAATTGACCTCCAGAACCAGTGCCTTTTCTTACACCAGGGAAAGCTTGTTGGCGGCAATGTCCAGGGCATCGACGTCGGGGGTCAGGCGGGCGTAGGCCTTCTTGGAGCCGTCGGGGCTAGCAGAGACGTTAACGATTTGCCAGGGTGGTGATCAAGCTCAATGATACATACCGGATGAGGGTGTTGATCTTGACGGTGTCAATGTCATACAGCTTCTTGAGAGCCTGCTTGATCTGGGCCTTGTTCGCCTTGACATCGACAATGAAGACCAGGGTGTTGTTCTCCTCCATCTTCTTCATGGCGCTCTCGGTGTTGAGAGGGTGGATGACGATCTTGTGCTCATCGAGGCGAGGCAGGTGAGGGATCGACTTCCGGGGGTACTTGGGCGCGCGGGAGACAACCAGGGTCTTGGGGCGGTGGAAGGAGGCGCTCAACCGGACCTTGCGCTGCTTGTGGGAGTGCGACTGTGAAAAGGTTTGGTCAGCGACATCACAGTCTCAAGAGTCGCAGCAGCGAGGTTGGTGGGAAAATAGGAGGAGAAACTTACGCCCTTGAGAGCAGCCTTGGCAGCAGCATTGGCCTGCTTGGTGCCCTTGGGGGCGGCTATAGAAGAATGCGCATCAGCAATCGCTCTTTTTCAGAACTCGCAAAATCTGCTGCTGCATGATGCGGAGGACCAAAGGCGGAACAAGTATATTGTTGTCGTTCGGTGGTCGTTTCGCATTTTTGCCTCAGCGGACTTTCCAGCTTCTGTTCTTCATCCCGTACCTTTCTTGCCTTTCGTGGTGTCCTTGCCGGCGGCCATTGTGTCGGTGTCGTCTGCACACGGGGTTGCGTTTGTGCTTGGAGAGTTTGTCGATGTCGAAACCGGGAGGCACAGGCGCAGCCGGAAATGGATTTTAGGTGCTGTGGGCGAAATTTCAGCTTAGGGTTGCGGGGGTCCTCCCCACCACCAAAACCGATGGCGAAGGTGATTGGTGTGTACCATCACGTGCCTTTTCACGTGGCGTCTCAAGATCAAACCACTGCCAGCATGTACGAGTGGATGCCGGAGCTTCTTTGGCATTTTTGCTATGGCCAAAGCGACCGTGAATCCACTCACGGCCATAATAAGCTAGCTGGAGACGGCGGTACTCACGGTCCACTGTTCTATCACTTTCGCAGTGCTGTTAATCTCCAGCCATTCACACTCCCATTCAGAAAGGTACCGTCATCCGCGATTATCCTGGTGCTGTTCCATGCACAATTGCTGGCTCCTAGGCACCTTGGGGAGATGTCCTGGTAGCACCTTTTACTTTATCCTGTCCGAATTGTGAGGCTGAAGGACAGCACAACGTTGGCAATAGCTTCCTCGTTTGAAAAGAGTTTAGCATATCCCCTTGCTATTTTTACTCGTCGGCATGGGGACCAAGAAGAAACAGCTTCTCAGAAGCCTCAAGACTGGCCGTCCCCCGACCGTCAAGTCGGCTCGATCCATGTCACGCAAAGCCAGCCGGACCCTGATAAATAGCCATCACCAGTTGGAGAAGAGGCGGACCCAAGCGGCAGCCAAAGGCGACAAGGACACCGCAGCAGCCATATCTGCGGAGCTTGCCTCTCTCGGCGGCTTGGGCCTTTACCAGCAAGCCAGCCTCCAGGGACAAAGCCTCGACCGCGGAGGCGACACGTCGAAAATTCTTCTCGAGTGGCTCCCCGTTGCAGATATGAAGAGAACGGGCAAGGTACTCAGAATGCTGGAAGTTGGGTCCCTCAGTACTCGCAACGCTTGCTCCACCAGTGGTTTGTTCGATATGGTGCACATCGACCTCAACAGCCAGGAGCCTGGCATCTTGCAAGAAGACTTCATGGAACGCCCGCTGCCAGAAACTGAGGTGGCCAAGTTCGACATCATCTCACTAAGCCTGGTGCTCAACTTTGTACCCGAAGCCGCGGGTCGAGGGCAGATGCTCCTGCGAAGCCTCGGATTTTTACGGAATGATCAAGCGAGCTATACGGGTACGCGCGGCCTTCCGTTTCCCTCACTCTTCTTGGTTTTGCCCCGAAGCTGCATCACCAATTCGCGCTACTGTACACAGTCGAGATTAGAGGAACTCATGTCGACGCTTGGTTATGCGCTGGTCCAGGCAAAATTGACACAAAAGTTGGCGTACAGCTTGTGGAGGAGAGTTCGCCCCCAAGCATCGACCAGTATCGAGTTCACCAAGAAAGAAGTCAACCCCGGCCGGACCAGAAACAACTTTGCTGTCATCTTGAAGCATTCTGCTTCTCAGCACGTTTGACCTATGAAGAGGCGTCCATCCAGAGGAGAGAAAGTTTCCAGGTCGGGATGCGTGGTTCGTGCACATCTGCCAACTGCTGGCCTCTCCATGCCTGAGCCGCAGCTCTCCGGTCCCGCTGGGCGCGTGGGCACTAATGGCTGGTGACTCACGACAGTCCAAGGTCAGGGACGGAGGCGCCGATTTTCGGTTCGCCGGTGGCAATGGCACTCAAGATGGACGGCGGGACAGTCAATGGCACTGTTTATTTACTAAGCTTTTGCTTCTAGTGGCCTTGCTGTTAGCCACGAGTAAGTGCGGACGCGCATCGGCTAATGAGCTGTAAGTCCTGAGGCAACCGATGCCGCGATGTCATTATTGTATCGCGGCCGGCCTCCAAACCCAGCAATGCTCGAAGCGGGGTTCCCGCATACTCAGATGCCGAAGCCGAGACGGAGCCTGGCAAAATCATTGCTGGTCCGGCTTGGGTAGCTGATCCAATGCTGCAAGCGACTCTCGAATTCTCCCTGCCGATTGAGGGCTGAAGTCGGCAATGGCGAGCTGGGACAAAGGGTCGTCCGGTGGCAAGGGAGCATTGCCAGGCCGCGTGACAGGGAGACTCCGCATACCGGAAGCGAGGGCAGCGCTGACCTCTTTTAGATTGTCGCTCAAGAAAAGCCAGCGTGCGGGGGAAATGGTCGGATGACTGGATAAGATGGTGCTGTAGCTGGCAGCCTCTGTCTTGGGGCCAGCATTGGTGGTGTCAAACCAAGCCGAAATGAGCGGCGTGAGATCCGAGGGCTGGGCAGTCGTGTGAGCAAAAAATAGCTTCTGCGCCGGAACAGAGCCGGACGAATAGATGATGATCTTGCTTCCCGCAGCGTGAGCAGTAGTGATGAAGGGCGCCAAGTCGGAGAAGATGGGGGCCTTGAGTTCACCAGACTCGTAGCCCTGATGCCACAGATGGCCCTGAAGTGCCTTCAGATAGGGGGCTTTGACGTCTCGCGCGACCAGGTCGCGGACATGGGCATCGAAGGCTGCACGATCATTGCGATACTCGTCTGGAAACGCATCGCGATAGGGGCCAAAGCTAGGGCTGTCCCAGTGGCTATCAAGGTGTCGCGGGAGCGCGTCAAGCGCGTACGGAAACTGTCAGGAGATCAGCCTCTCGCCACAAGCGACTGCGCATCAACGGCTCGTATGTGAAGCAAAGTCTTTCGGGCACTGTTGATATCGATAGAGGGGTCGGGCAGAGATGCAGCGCCATCGCAGGCATCAGATCGGGCGGCTACTGGTTGCGACGCTGGCTGACCGGCAGCCACGACTCGGAGGTGCTTGGGAGACAACGCCGGCAATCGATGGTCAAGGGAACTCGAAATCGGCTCACTCACCAGCACATCATGGACAAATGAGATGGGACAGACAGTACCCTCTGGACGGAGCCCACATGGTCAGGATGGTTGCCAAGCAGACAGGGAACCGGACCGTGAACCGAACCGGTTCGAATCTATTCTACACATACCAATGTCGAGGACGAGCACGTCAAAGTCGGCGAAGCCAACTGGTGCCGCCGCTGAAGTCGTCATGATGGTGGTGGTGGAAGGGTCCCGTTTCGGCGATGTGGTAGACGGACGGACCAATCAGGACTGGCGTCTCGAAGACGAGCAATGGGATTTAGAGAAGCGGTGAAGACGACCCCGAAAATCGAATTTTCTGCCCCTGCTTCTGTGCTTGCTCTCGCGTCGCGTCGTGCGTCTTCGCTGACATTGGTGATTTTTTTTCTCGCTAGTACCAGGTCCTTGACGTTGGGTTTAGCGGCCGACCAGCTCAGATGCATGCGTGCAGAAGTGGATTGGGTCGTTGGGCTGATCCTGGCCTGGTGGCACCGAAACGGGTCTAGGGTACGGCTAGGACGATGCTTCGCGCTCGCAGAGGCGGTCAGGGTCAACTAACACGAAAAGTGCATGCGACAAGTCACGGTGCATCTCAAAAAGGCCAGCGAGCAGATGGAGAAGGGGCTGGACTGAATGCACAGGCTGAGAGGCCTCGGCAGCCATCCAATATCAAAGCAGCACGAGACGCGGACAGGCCCCACTGAACAATGGTGCCCAAAACAGACGCCGCTAATGCGGTCGTGTCCCTCTGCAGCCCACCATGGGGCGTGAAGCTGAAGCAGAAGCAGCGCATCAGGGTGAATGAAAGCGACCTGGGCACCGAAGACACGCAGCGGTGTGGCGGAGGGCTAGCTAGGCTATGTAGCGTTCTCCAGCAAGAAGTCGTGACGGATTCGAAAGCTGTGGTGACAACGGGCTCGTGCACGGCCTGCGCTGCATGCCGCAAGCGTACCCACGCCGGCGCTCATGCTGTACGAACACGGCAAAGCATCAACGAACTCGTTGCGGTCACCTAATTACTCCGTACGAGCACGAGAACTCGGCGCCGCCATTATTGGCCTATCAAGCACCGACTTGGTACAGTACGTCTGGAGGCGAGGGGCGATAACAGTCCGTCCTCGGCTGCGCGTTCCGTGGGACTGCACCTATAGACTGCCGCTGATGATTAGCTATCGTACGCATGCACTCGCAGCGAGTGGGAGGCGTCGTCGGATGTGATCTTTTGCTGCCCAAATCTGCAGCTACCGACGGTGATCCGATGCGAGTCCACGGTGGGGTTCCATGCGAATCTCCTGACCACCGATTTTCAGGCGTGTTGCTGTCGTCGTCGTCGTCAGTTTAATGTATTGCGGTGTACGGACGGACCTTGCAGGAGAATGCTCCGCATATATCACGACCAAACCACCGACCGGGCAGCTATAGCGGCAATCCAGCGGGCGTGCTACGACAGCCGAGACGAGCAAATGAGCCTTGTTGCCCAGTTGAGCTTGTAAACATGCGCAATCAGGCCACCACCGCCGAGTACAGGCCCCGTAAACATCGTTTCACGGCACCATGGCATGGCTTCAATCAAATTCCTTGCCGCCCACGGCTCTGCACTCGAGCCCGTCATCCCCTGCCCAGTGGACAAACGAGCATGACCCGTTATGGCCGTTCAACAATCGATCCGGTCATGTTTAAAAGACCTTTTCCCGCTGCTGACGCCAGGAAGGCCATGCTCCCCTCCTGATGAAACGCACCGTGTCGCGATGTAAACATGACTGTGCGGCAGTGCCCACATTGCCTCACACGAATAGCAGCGAGTACAGTGCCCAAGCGTGGAGGCTTCGCTTCGTTGGCATGCTTCTTCCCGTATCGCACGTTAGCGGCATGGTGCCCACCATACCATACCATACATGCCGAGACCCTATTATAAGAGTACATGTGCGAGCCGAGGAGTGCGTTCCATCGTGTCCAATCGAGACCCCCGGCGGGGTCCCAAGCTGAGACAACCAGACACTTGCGCCGGGCTCTGCCTGGTGCTTGCAGTAATTAAGGTACGTTTGGGCAATGCCGTTGATGGCGCCAATGTGCACGCCGCGGAGGGGGACAAACAAACAGTCACCACAGTCACGATCGCATCATTCCAAGTCTCAACTGCTGCTTCGAATCCCAGGCGTATCGGCATTTAGGGCCATGGCTGCGTGCTTGCCATGACTCTGACGACCTCTTGTGCTCAGTGAATCCCAACAAAACAATAAGATGGCTGCCTCGTTCGCCCACGCGCCACCAAGGGGCCTTGCTTGGAGTGCGTGCTGCTGGGCGTCCCTCGGCGTGCGTGCTTGCGCTTCGCACTGATGGCGCTGCTTGATGGTCCCCGCTGTCGCTCGCGCACGCAGCTCGCGCCGGCGGCCGACTTGGATGGTTGGAAGGTTGGGGAGGATACGACTCCGCCATTGAGGTACGCTGTGGCCAGATCCCTTCGCGCCGCCAGCCTAGGCAGCGGTGTACCCCAGGTTTTCGTACCGGGCGGCGTAGACGTTAGCAGCCATGGCTGTGAGTCTATCGAGCGGTGTCGGAGAGTCCGTTGGTCCACTGAGCGCTGCATACAGTAAGGGTTCATGCTCTAGGCACTGTAAGGTCACGCTGGCCGCTCATCATTTCGTCGCCTGTGGAGACGCCACTAGACATCTGCCAACCAGCCCTAGGCGTACGTGGCATTATTGGCCCCCTTCAACTGCGGGTCCCCGATCCAGCGACGGCGCACGGGGCGAGTAGTTGTCGACCAACGAGTCCGGGGCGATTGAGAGCTACCCAAAGTTCCCAGGGCACCACAGCTAAGCACGGCGTACTGCACTAGCAGCTCCTATCCCTTGAGATCACGATAGCGCGCGTCCGCGCCACTTGCGATACCATCGGCACTCGCGGCTCTGACCACGCGGCAGCCAAAACATCGATAGGCCATCTGCACACTGTCAGGGGCACTGTCGCTTGGCTCCACCAGCCCTGGACCACTGAAGATGAGCCGCCTGGCATGGGCAGACAGTGACGGTATGACACCAGAGCACGGTGCACTCCGTCGCTCCCGTTCCTTGGCTCCCGGTCGTTGTCTTCGCTCCACGATAGCCAGTACGCCATCTGCCCACTCAGTGACACACGCCCCCATCCCCCCTTCCCGCTTCCACCTTGTTCCATCCCATCCCATCCGGTTCCCATCACCGCCATTCCCTTCCTTCCTTTCGTCAACCTTCCCTATCCATCTCTCGTTCCCTCGCCCTTATTACCATCTCCTTACCGTTCCCTTCTCATCCCCTTCCGCCCTCCTGTTCCTGCTTCGTCACCTTTCTTCCTGTCTCTCAAAGGCAAGGCCTTCTTTCTTCTCTCCCGCCTCTTCTCGACTCCGCCACCGGCCATCCTCAATCTAGCCGACTGCCTCGCCTGACTCCCACCTGTTAAGCGCCGTCGAGAGAAAGAAGGACCCTTGATTGCCACCTCCGCTACCACTACAGTCAGACCTCTGGCCTTGAAAGCGACTTTGCATTGCTGCGTCATCACAAAGCCAAACGTCAACTTGCTGCTAGTCAATCAATCTCGGACGCCCCCAAGCCACCGCTCCGACTGTCTTGAGGACCGACTACGCATCTACGTCCATCTCCGTTGTGGATAGCGACAAGCTGCCGCCCAGAGGGCCATCGCGAGACTAAAAGTTGCCGTGCATTGGGTCGTTGGGGCTATCCCCTTGCGACATAGTCACCTGCGAGCTTCCGCGTTCCTCTGCCGAGCCGACACGCCATCGTCCCTCGCCTGGTGCTGCAGCCCAAGCTTTGAGCGAGCTTCGCTCTGCTCCCTCGGCTACCAGCTTGACTGGCCCGACGAGCCGCTGCTCCTCCCAACATCGATTGCGCCTTTCATTCCAGCCACACCGCCTATTCGGCCAGCCAACTCGCGGCTCCGTCCCCCGCCGCCTTCTCCACTAGACTCTTGTCTGTCGGATTCACTCTTTTTTCTCGGTCATAGCTACCAAACGATCTCCATGTCACTATAACGATTTCTCTCTCGTCTTCTCTGGGTTTTCGAGCCACCGGGCTCCACGCGTTCCCACGCCTCGGCGTTTCGAACCTCGGCATTTCTTTTGTTCGCAATCGCCGGCATCTTTCAAATGAGCTGTTGATTCTACTACACACAACTTAGCACCCTCCCCTGCCGTTGCATGCCTCATCGCCTCAACTTGTCAGACTACCTGTACATTTCAACGACCTATCTTCACTCGCCATCAACACTTCTTTGCGTTGGCTCACCTTCATCACCTGGACCTGCACACTTCAACTCCACAAACGGGTCTAAAAGTTGTACTGGCCTCGGTGCCAAAGGGCGTACTTTGTTCCTCGGCGCGACCACGTCTTTCCCGACAAAACTCTGAACCACCTGTACAACCACTTTTCCTGTTGCTCATCTGCACCGGCTTTACCTGTTTTCTTGCTACACTATGGATTGCATGAGGGACAAGTTCGTTGGCGGCGTCCTTCTCGATGGCCGCTTTCAGACCATCTCTCCACTCAATCACGGATCTTTTGGCATGGTCTTCATGGCGCAGGACCTTCTGACCAACCAGCCTGTGGCCATCAAATGCCTCACCAAGAAGTCGGCTCCCTGTTACTTCAACCATGAGTTTGCCGTCGACGACAAATCTGAGGAACTCTCGTTGCACAGCGGCCTTGGCTCTCATGCCAACATTGTGAACCTTCTCCATTCCTTCGAGACCGATGCGCACATCTACCTTGTCATGGAGTTCTGCTCGCAGGGCGATTTGTACGAAGCTATCCGCCACGGTCACGGCCCACTCCAGACCGAGCACGTTCGCCACTTCATGATCGAGCTGGTCGATGCTGTTGCATACATTCACAGCAAGGGTGTTTACCATCGCGACATCAAGCCGGAGAACATTTTCCTCACTCAAGACGGAGCCATGAAACTGGGCGATTTTGGCCTGGCGACAACTGACAAGTGGTCATACGAGATGACCGTCGGCAGTGATCGCTACATGGCCCCAGAGCAGTTCGACTCGGCAGGTGCTGGATACTCGCCCGCCAACGCTGACATCTGGGCCATTGGCATCTGCCTGCTCAACATTCTTTTCTCGCGGAATCCATTCACGACGCCAACCGAAGCCGATCCCCTGTTTCTCGACTTCTCTCGCGACAAGCAGAGCCTTTTCGATGTCTTTCCTGACATGTCGCAAGACACGTACGAGGTTATTGTTCAGTGCATGAACCTCGATCCGAAGAGGCGATCGTTGGTCGGAGCACGGGACGCCCTTCTTCGAGTTGTGAGTTTCACAACGGAAGACGAAAGTCTCGACGACTTCTGCGGCGCCGAGAAGGCAACAGTTGCGTCTGCCAATCGTGAACCTCTCCGTACGCCATCCATTCAGAGCCCGCATGTCGACAGTGGCGCGTTTCCATGGGCCAAGGCTTTGCACGCGAGCCCACACCACCAGGGTCGCCAGCTCAGTGCCATTCCCGATGACGAAAGCTATTCGGAGGATCTCTTTTCCAAGTCCGGAGAGACTGCTGATTGGTGCTCAGCCAGCATCCAGACTCCATCCATGTCATCCATGCTGGACTCCCAGTTGGCGGCGTCAATGAAGCCTTTTGCCATCAAGCAGCCATCTCGCTTTTCCAGGACCTCGCCAACGGCTGGCTCACTGCCCATCACCATGGCGAAACCGCTCACCTTGTCCATGTCGACGGTCTTCGGTCGTCGCAAGGACGCTGTTTCGAAGAGCTGGAGCGACATGTGGGATGAGGATGAGGAGGAGGAGGAGCGTGAACGAGAGATGCATCTTCGGCAGGAACTTAATTCGAGGACCTGGAGCCACGAGAGCATGGAAGACACCACGAAGAACGACAAGACCGAACCCGAGGCTGCGTCTCACGGCATCAAGGGCAACGTCGATGATGACTTGGTCGCAGACGGATTCTTCTTTCAGGAATCTTCCTCTGCAAAGACTACTCCGCCTGCCACGCCGCGCTACTCACCTCCGCCCAAGCGATTTAATTACGACAAGTGGGCTGTGCTGGGCGAGCGTCGTCGGGGCCAGAACTCGGGATCGGACTCGACAAAGTCGCCAAGCTTAAAACCTCACCATCATTTTGCTATTGGATATAAATCTTATGAAGCGGGCGTTTTGGATCATTCTTACAACAACGATAACTTAAACAACAACGAAAATGAAAATAACTATAACACCATCAACATCAAAACGAGCAAGACTTGGGGCAAAGACCGTGCCAAGGAGTGCCCCTGGAACAAAGGCAGAGATTGGAATTGGCGTCGAGACAAGCGCACCGATCTCGGGGATATTGAGTGGGTTGGTGGGTGGTAGAGTTGAAAGCTCTACAAGCCCCCAATCGTGGTTGAGGCCGTCGCCATAATTGTCGGTGCTCGGCAAGGTTGACGCTTGCGGGTATGGCCAACACGCCCGTCTGCAACTCTCGTGTCTTCAAATAATGAAGCTGCAGATGGGGCTAAGTTGAATCGGATTGGTCAACAATTGCATGCGGCAGCTGCTGCTCAGCACTGGGAGGGTGATTTGGACCTCAGCTCGCTTTCTGTGTATCGGATAGTTCCGGAATAGTTCAGAGAATACCAGAAGTTACCCACTCACCTTGATGATTAGCTGCCATTGCATGTCTTGTGTGACCGTTAATAGCCTGTCGTACGCATGAGTTTCCCGGGCTTGCTCTCTCGTGGCGAGGCCGCTTGGGTGGGTTGCAAAGGGGACGATGAGCTCCAGGCTAGGTTGGTCGGCGTCACGCTTAGCTTTGCCACGGCGTAACAGTACGGGACGAGGATGCTTGGTGACTATAGAAGAACGGGACGAAGGACCAACAATATGTATAGGGGACCACCGAACGAAGTACGAGCAGCTTTCGCCATATTACGAATCGGACGATATAACATTTGATGCTCAAGATTTGGATGGACTCGGTCTTCTAAAAGGTGCTGCCAACATATGGACTACTCAACAAGTATATCCATCACAACGACGTGCCCCAGGCAGGAAAAAAACCACGGCTGACAATGCACACCAAGCCCACAAGGACCCCAAGTGGAGAACCATCAACTGTCACCTTCTAACGGAGGCACATATATATAGGCCGCCATCCACATACGGAGTACTATGCTACGAGATGCTTGGGCAAAAATGTCCAGACCGTGCCCACCAAGCCCAGCACAGAAAACAACACCAAGAGAAACCAAGAAATCACACGCTCCTGCACAGGCACCTCCTTCCAGTACAGCTTCAGGTAGAACAGGATGGGTAGAATAATGGATATGAGCGAACAAAGGGCCGCTCCTAAAAAGGCACAGACCGAGTCAAACGCCGGGAACAGGATGGATATGGTCAGTAGGACCAAGACAACGAAGACGCGGACTAGGACCCTGAGACAACTGGCGACAAGGTCTGATTGGCGACTTGCAGAATTAGCGTTGTGATGGTGGCGGTGATCGCGGTGCAGCCCGCAAATGACGTCGGCAGTGGTGATGATGGGCCGGGCGTTGAGGGGGATCTTGGTCAGCGGTATGATGGCGATGAAGATGCACATGAGGATAGTCAGTGCTCGTGGGTACCCCGGCGTCTTGAGTATGTTGGAGGTGATGGCCTCTTTGATGCCATCGCCAAACATTAGGATGCCGATAACGGCTAGACACATGTCGAGAACGTACTAAAAGCAACCGCCATCAGTCACGGGGTGCGGTTCGGTAATGACTTTTGAACTTACAGAAAAGGAAAATGTCACGTTCACGCCCGTTTTCCACTTTTGGGGATGGCGCATGTCTCGATAGATCTGTAGAAAGGTGAGTAAGCCTTGTCGACACGTTCGTCCGGCATGATTCTATCCGTACCGAGGGAAAGACGGAATGGGCTCCCCAAGGGCTAGTTATGAGACCATACGCAAGAGGCAGGGATAGCCAGTTGGAGGGGAGGAGGTGCGTTGCAGCAGGTTCCCAAAGCGAGCCGGGCTTGTGCTCCTTGACGAGACCATCCACGACGATGATGCAAACAACTAGATGGAAAACCCGGTCAGTGCCCAAACCCTTGCCAGGAACTCCCGCTGAGACCGACTCACTGCAGAAAGTAGAGAAGATGCCGACGACGCTGGTGTAACTCAGCCACCGAAGTGGCATCGCATTCAAAGCCAAGATCAAGGCTGCGCAGACACACTTCCAAACATTAACAGTGGCGACGCCCGGAAGCAGAAGGTCGAGCGAGTCGGCGAAGAGGATGACGAGAGCAACGCAGGCGGCGATAAGCTCCAAGGAAAACAGGGCTGAGACAACGACGCGGGCCCGGGCGCCAAAGGAGACGTATGCGAGGTCCGAGTATGTAATGAGGCTGGCATCGAACTCCATGCACTTCCCCAAAAGTCTGGCGGTGTGGGACGTGACAGCAGCCGTCAGCGTCATGAGCACAATGCCAATGACCCAGCCGCTCATTCTGAAGGCCAGGGGCAGACTCAGCAATCCAACACCAATGATTGCATTGATGGAATTGAAGACGGACTGGGGCAGAGTGCTCTGGCCTTCGACGGTCAGAATTATCTTGTCTCCCTGCTTGACCTCCTTAACGAGGATAGGCTGCTCCTCGCCGAGTGCGGCATCCCCCTCGTCCTCGGTCTCGGCCGCAGCCTCGTCGCCCTCGCCATCGCGAATCCTCCACCCGCTGCCGTGGCTAAAGGAGGACCCCGAACGCACGGTGGCCATTGTGCCATAATGCGAGCTGCGAAAGGATCCAATCACAGACGGGGCGGCAAGATGCGGAGGAACAGCAAATATGCTGGAGCGACCCGACGGAGACCCCGCCAGCAAGGCGCCAGTAGCCATTTCTTCATCCAATGCCTTGCTCTCGCGTTCCCTGAAGTCATCTCGCGACGAAGTCTCCCGCGCCAAACTGGCACTAGCGCTCCCCTCTCCACCCTGAGGCTCGTCTCCGGGAGGAGAGCGGCCGAGATGCTGTCGTAGGAGGCTTTCGTGCGGGTGCGGTTCCTGGTCCGCAACCGGGCTGCGGCCGTACTGGATCGGGTCGAAGCTTGGACCGACGGCGTGCGGCGGTTCGATGGCAAGAACCAGGCTCGGGCGACGGGGGATGACTTCGGCGAAATTGGCGGCGCGCTGCCAGCTGCGGGCGAAGGACCTGATGCTGTTGACGCCGCCAATGTCGGCCATGGCGGCGAGGCGGTTGGTAACGGAGGATCTGTTGATAGTGTCAGACCGGCAATCGGGACGCATGGTTGTATTTGTGTGCGTAGTTTCAGCGCGCACGAGCATCGTGGCCTACCGTCTACGTTCTTGATGCCGGAAGAGGCGACGGCCATTGTCCCCAACAGCGTTGTCGTCGTCGTCGTCGTCGTCGTCGAGCAGGGCCTGCTCTTCGGCCAGCACGCTCGACGTGAGGCTGCCCGACGGCGAGGCGCGGCCCTCGTACTCGTCCCATGAGGTGGGATTCCGCGACGACGCCGCCATTTGTGAGACTTTGCCGAGCAGAGGTCGAGGTTGAATACCTTATAGAAGAGGAGGAGCAGGGAAGGGGGGGACGGTAGCGAAGCGACTTCGGACGGGCTATATCCGCCCCACAGGTCCAGGTCAGCGACGGGAGTGGACGACCGACACAGCACCACCAGCAGAGACAGCTTGCCAGCTATTAATGTTCCTGAGCAGGACGAGACGCCATGGGCCCGACGCAGTTCAGAGGTCATGTGGGGTGTAGAGTACGTCTCCGCTGTCCGCAAGGTAGTTTAAATCTATCGGCGGACTAAGCTCTCACGCTCGAGGTTCGATCTACTAAGCTAGGTACCTTGTTGTGGCCGCCGTACAAGTGAATTGACTTGCCCGTATTATTAACATCATGATCACAGCGACTCTTCTGCCATATCTCTTGCCTATTGCGACTAGTAAAGCACAGCATCCGGTAGAGATTCGGCGTCGACATGCGTCGATGCTGCAAGCCGCGACCGCCACTTCTCTCCGCCTTATCTCTCAATGGCCCAATGCACGACAGCAGCGCCTCGTGACCCGCTGCAGCTCATTAGCTGGGCCCCTCTTGCAGTATCTCGCCCCACTGTGTCTTGCGACCCGGGGTCTTTGCGGGCGGCATGATCCTAGCATCACGAGCAACCTAGAGTGGGTCATCGAAAGTTACGAAGCATTTCTGCTGCAATCGACAAGGAAATCGTAACACTTAAGTTCCCCTTCCAAGGCAGAAGCTCAGCCTCTCAGTCATTGGCCCTCCTCGAGCAACGCATACCGACACCCGCACTCCAGCCTCGCCGTTGTGAGGCTGAGGCTCGCCGTAAAGGCCCCACGTGAGACCCGCGCAAGCTGTCGTTCTTATCTTATCGGCGAGAGAAAGGCATTTGCACTTTTCGTCCACACATTATGCCGCCATCCTCGACAACTCACTTGGCGGGCCGCGATGCTGTGAAGAGGCATTGGCCTCGCCCACCAGTCATGCGCCTAATCACCTTCTCCAATTCTGATCCCTCACCGCCAGCAGCAGCATGGCTACCTCGTACGCTGCCGCCGGCGGCTCCCTCTCCGCCCTCCTCCCACTGCTCCAGGCCTTCAATCACCGCCACCACAACCAGCATCGCGCCTCCCACTGGTGGTCTTCCTTCAGCATCCTGCGCCGCGCCCTGCAGACTCTCGCCGTCGACATACTCCAGCCAAAGTTGAGGGCGCGGCACGCGTCTGGGGGTGCAAGTGCTCGGCGCTACGATGACGTCGTCCTTGCGCGTGCTCTCTTCCTGAGACGCCATGTCGTTCCCCGTGCATACGTGTAAGACACCCGTCCACTGCTCCTTTGCTGTTGGTGGATCGAGGACTGACACGACGCTTTCCCTGGTAGCGCATTCACGCAGCTTGCGGCCGATAACCAACACGCGCCGCTGGGCCTTATGCTGCTCGCCGTGCTTGGCCGCACCAACACCATCCTAGCCGACCTCGCCACTTCCGAGTTGCCCTCGCCGCAGCCATCGAATCTTGCTGAACAGCCATTGGAAACGGTACCTGTTCACGGGCCATCGGCCGCCGAGTCTCGCTCGGATCGTGGTGTCGCAATTTCCCGTCAAGATATGCGGCATGAACCGCCGGTAGCCTCATCTATCTCGCGGAAGCGCCCTCCGGAAGAGATTATCCAGCACAGCCAAGTCAAGAAGACAAGCGGCGGCGGAGAGACAAAGGTCAAGGACAGAAAGAAGAAAAAGAAAAAGAAGGATGACCAGGATGCGCTTTCCAGTCTCTTTGGCTCTCTGACCTAATAATTCGACGACTTGTAATTACATGTAGCACTTTGAAACTTTCAGATAATCATTATCAAAATAAGTAGACCACTACAAGAAAATGCGTGTCGGCAAAGATCACACGCACGACCCTCCCGTACCGTACAAGTATAGATTGGCTGTTCTCCTTCCTGCCCATGCGCCCAGTGTTACTCCCTTTGCCGGACTGGCACTGTAGCAAAGTCCCATCCCAAGAAACCAATAGCCCCCTGGCTAACGGCTTCCCCGTGCTCTCCTGAAGGGCGGCTGCCCCACTGGCTCCAGTTGGCATGCAAAATTTAGTACCGCATTTGGTATATGGCCTCGTCTGACTAGTATGGGCGGTAGGACCAAATGCGAGCCTTCATATCACCAGATCCCGTGGCAAAATATCCACCCTGGGGGCTCGGTGCCACAGAGATTACGGAGTTCTTGTGTCCTTGAAGCATCAGCTGTGTCGTCCCCGTCCGGGGATCCCAGAACTGGACCCCGCGATCTTTGGATCCCGACAGGACCCAGTTGGCATCGGGCGTCAGGGCAACTGAAAGTACGAAGTCCCTATGGCCTTCGAAAGTCTTGACGCACTTTCCTCCCTTGGGACCGGCGTTGCCACCGCCACGAGGAGAGCTCAGCTCCCACATCTTGATTGTTCGGTCCAAACTGCCACTGACGAGGTCCTTGCCGTTGGGGGAGAAAGCTACCGAGTAGACAGAATCCTTGTGGCCGTCGGGGCCCTCGAGGCGCTCCACCAGGAATCCCGAGTGAATGTCCCAAACACGGACGCTTTTGTCCAGAGAACCGGCCGCCACGTACTGCGTGTCGGGGGAGATGGCCACGGTGGTGACGCCGTCCTCGATCGTCAGCGTCAAGGTGTTGGTGCCCTGCTCGATGTCCCACAGCCGCACGGTTCGGTCGCCACTACCAGATGCAATGGTTCGGCCGTCGCGAGCAAAGTCCAAAGAGTAGATGTCTTGCTCGTGGCCGGCAAAGTGATTGCGGATGCTCCTGGACGTAATGTCCCACACCTGCGCTCACGAGTTAATCATATTGTGTCTGAAAATGCCGGACAAACGGAACTTGGTTCTTACCCGAATTAGCTTGTCCTCTGCGCCGGTAGCCAGGTATCGCCCGTCGGGACTGAAGCAGACGCTCCGAATGTACAGGTCGGCGGTCATATCCTGTGCGTTGTGATCCTCCAACACGCAGACCTTCTCGCCGGTCTGGACATCAAAAATCTGGGCGGATCTGTTGCAGCCCGTAGCGACATACTTGCCATCGTGGCTGAATCTTACACAGCACACGACACTCTCGTGGGTGAGGGAGTGGACTAGGTCCACATCGAGGACGCGCTGAACCTGGGGATTGAAGATGGCGTACCAGTCGCTGCCCGTCTTCTTGTTGTGTGGTGCGACCGCGTCAACCTCGAGGTCCCCAAGTGAATTGCCGACTGGTGGCGGGGCTCGGGGGCCGCCCATGCGCGCGTGATCCGGCGTCGGGTGGCTGACTTGGGGTGACTGAGCATTTCCCGGGTAAGGGACGGGGGTGTTGATCTGGGGCGTGGCAGGGCCGACCGCATTCGGCGGGCGGCCAACACCTCGCCTGCCTGGGCCAGGCGATGCGGTACTCTGAGGTGGCTGAGGACCCATGCCGTTGGAGACAGGACCCTGTGGGTAGCCCTGATGGTACGGAGGCTGCTGGACATTAGGATGCGGCGGTGGGACGGGAAGCCCTGGTGGGCCCTGAGCCATCTGATGCTGAGGTCCTACCTGCTGCTCCTGGGGGGGAGGCTGCTGCTGAGGTGGAGCGAGCCCAGCCTGATTACCGCCGGCCATGATGCCGCTGAAGAGGCCATTACCGGGGGCGATCGACGGAGGCTGTTGAGAAGGGCCGGCATGCTGGGGTGGACCAGGCATGGCCGACGGAGGGGCGCCTTTCCGAGCTGCCTCAAGCTGATGCCGAAGCATGCTGATTTCTTCCTCGTATCTATAAAGGGACAGCTCAGGTTAGCGACTTTACCAGAGTCCAGCGCCAAAAGACAGTCAACTCACTTTTGCTTCAAAGTCATGTGGGTCTGCTCCATGGCGTAGACCTTTTCTCTAACAAGCTGCATTTCGCTGACCTGCGCCGAGACTGTTCCGACACCGTTAGCTGATGGGATTTCTTGCAGCAGGGTTGCGAAAGCAAAAACATACTCTGGTGCTCGAAGCCCTCGGTCTGGCGCAGTTGCGTCTCAAATTCGGCCCTGATCTGATCAAGGAGCTCATTGAGGCGCGCAGAATTGCCCGGGGGAACGGCCCCCATGCCGCGATGAGAGTACATGGACATTGTTGTTGGTCACAACCGCGTGGACAAGACTGGTGCGTCGCGGTCGGAAATGAGATTCTGTCTCACGTTTATATACTGCGGTCGCGGTCGCAGGCAATCGAAATCGAAGCTGGTGGTGACGGCGTAGATCACTGGGCGGCGTTGTGACCAGTTTCCCCTCGATGCACGACTACAGGTGCAGCGAAATGGCAAGAGGGCTGGCGCGCGCCGGGAGACGCTGGCGCTGCACGGTCGGTCAGCCGCGCGGCGGACGAGGAGTTGCACGGTGCGGCGGTGGTGGCGGCAGCGACGGCGGCGAGATGGAGATGGCGCCGATGATCGTCTTCGAGTAGGCGGGGAAATGCAGAAGGGGGATTGAAGGTAAAGGCGATCGGTGTTGGGCGAGCGATTTGAGGTGGTGGTGGAGTTGGTGGGAAAGGGGAGAAAAAAAAGGTGAAGAAGAGAAAGAACGATGGAGGATGGCAAGGCGCCGCTGGGGATGATGGGATAGTGGGTCCAGCCGTGGAAGCGCCTGCAGGCTTCGGTGGTCTGTGTCGCCTGAGACCAGGGAAGAAGCCGGATTGGTGCAGGGGGCACTTGCTAGGGGGTGGGGAAGGTACGCTGCTCGCGTTTCTAGCCGCGACCATTGCTTCGGAAGAGTTTATTAGGCTGCGGGAGGGCACTGCGTAGGCAAGGTACCGTAAGGTAAGGTAGTCTTACTCCTACGGAGACCTTCCAGGCGTGTCTCAACGGGGCCCGCTGGCTTCGGCTGGGTCCTGATGGGGCGGGCCACGGGGAGGGGGGGAGGGGGGAACCAAGCTTTAGGTTCTAGCGCGCTGGGGGAGGTGGGAGCTACTGCATCATGGCCTCTTCTGACTGTGGCTGGCTGCTCAAGGTAGGAAGGTAAGGTACCTTATTAGGTACTCGTACTCCGTAGGCCACGGCATCAAGCGACGGGCCACACGTCGTGCTTCGAGACTCTCCTTGCGGGCAGTGCCATGAGAAAGGCTGGCAGGCGCGTATATCGGTACGATCCTTGGAGGAAAGTGATACGGGCCGGTCACATCTGGGGGTTCTGGTACGTGCAAGTCTCCAGGCGGAGTGCTGTTTCTGGTCGGGTTGTTGCTGGAGGTGCGCGTGCGTGTTAGGGGAGCATGGGAGGGCTAGGCGGCCGCTGGCCTGGCGTGCAGGGGGTTTGTGCTTGCATTGCAGTATGAGCACAGCAATGTCAACCAACGATTATATTTGGTTCTATGGCAGACATGTCAAGGTCCGGGGTTCGAACCCCCGCGGGGACATTTCTGCTCCCTTCTTGCTCCCCTGTTATCTTCGACGCGAACCGATTCACGTCTTTTTTCTCCCCGTCCGAGCAGGTCTATCAATGGCTTTCGCCGCCAGGCGGATGGCGCTATTAGATAAAAGACGTTCCTCGAATTGCAGTTAGCCATATGTCCTCGTAAGGGCAACGCTACGATTTACGAGTTGCAGGCTGAAGCCGTCTGCATATGGATTGAGAACTACAAAGCTGCAGATGAAAGAGAAAGAAATGACCGCCGCCCAAGCACCCATGCCCCAATACTTCCACCAAAGGCTCCGTCCTGAGTCTTCTAGTAGGTAGTTGTGTAGTCACGCATGACAATGAATCCGCCAGCAGGTCAGTGGTGCAGTGAGCGGGGCACCATGCGGATGCTCTGAACCTGTTACGTTACCTTGGCTGCAGGATCGATGCGTCTGCAATTGTACAAATGATGAAAAGAACAAAGCTGAGGAAGAAGAAAGAAGAGAAGATCACAGCAGGGCGTGAAAGTGCCTTTTCAGGTTCCTTTAAGGGCGCGTCCTTAGTGTCCTGGCCCGTAAAGTCTGCCCTGCCTTCCAGCTCTGTTCAGAAGCTCAGAGCTCTTTACATATAGGCCGTTCATGGCGCCGCAGTGAACTCACTACAATCCTAGCTAGGTACCTTAGCGAGCCGTCTCTGTGCAGCTGCTGCGTGCGAGCTTCAGCTTGGAAGGTTTCTGACATGACGGGCGTCATGGCTGGTGTGTCCTGGGGAGTGCTCCGATGGGGACTGTTGAAGTTCGCAAGACCAGGACCAGTAATAGCCGCGACGACCCAAGATATTGTTTCAGTGTCAAGCACTTAGTATCCATGCGCAAAGTGATTTGGTCCTGTGTACCTGTGAGCTCCCACTCATCCACCGCCCCATGTGCTAACCAAGGAGTCTCAAGGCGCTGGTGCCATTCCACCGAGAGTTACAAAGGAACAAAAGGCGGACAAACGCCGTAGGCCACACCAGGACTCGGCAAACGGACAAGAGACGAAAAACCGGAGGCAACACGCCGTAGACGAGATGAAGGGAACGGAAGCAAACGAAATCAAAATCAAAGGAAAGATGAGCTAGAGGAGCAGCACGCCAGGAGTATAAGAAAGCCTTTAAAATTAGCTTGAGATAACCTAGACTCAGGTTCAAGAACTTGACTGGACAGGGAGGGACTCAAAGAGTCTAATATTCAGCAATAGGTGGAGTTAGGCGATGGAATAATCAGTGGGTTTCCAATGCTCATCGGGGTTCTCGTCTGGGACCGACTACATCAGCCTAGGACTACTAAGGCTGCCCCCATTGCCCTAGGCAAAATTTGAGAGGGCGCCGAGGGGCAAAAGCTCAACCACTGTGATCCGGCCAGGCTGCAAAGCACGAGAAAGCCTCTTCTCGAAATCAGAAAGAAGACCGAGGGACGATATCATGATGCGGAACTCTCGGACGATATCTGTGGTGAGGATGACGTTCCGCTCCTGACATCGTCGACTTGGTTTTGCTCCTCGTCCTCTGAGGATCAAGATCGAGATTGGCAATGACGGCACGAAACACGAAGATGTATGTACTACAATGGCGCAAGAGGGTGACCCTGCGTGGAGGCTTACTTTCCAAGTTATGGGCTTCCGAGATGACGGCTCTGAATTGGTCTACTACCCTGCTGTTAGTGGCCCATAAGTCGTGGCAAGAGCAAATCCTCTGGCCAATAAGCTAATTCATGGAGACACTAACCGGACTCTTATAGAAAAGCCGAGAGGGTTGATATCTCGCGGCGAGAGCGAAGTATAAAGCTATATACCAAAATGTAGCGTTTTCATCATGGCGGCTATACTGCGGCGTGAAAACTGCTGACGAGGAACCTGTCGACGTCGACGATACCCTTTGATCTTATTGTGTGGTCGCTTAGGAGGGCGGCGGTTGGCTTAGCATGGTCGCTGAATGAGCATCGCATTTTAAAGTGCTGTGAAGCAGAAGTCTGGGCCGATGCATTGCCTGGGAGGGATCAAGAAGACTGAAAACCCTTTATTCGGTGGCGTTGGTAGACATCCATCCCATTTGGTGCTTTTGCGTGCTGATTCGCCCACCTGTTCATAGCCCATTCGGGCCGGAAACGTGTGCTTCCAGTCCTTGCGACTTTCCGACGACTTCCGACAACTTTCCATAGCCCTCAGTACGAAGCCTACGTCGTGATGCGGTTGAGCAACCGAAACGGTCAGCATTCTGGCTCATTCCCTGAAGGGTCTTTAACATTGAATGATGAGCGAATCTGCTAGTTGATCGCCCACGTTGAGATCCGTCTTGCGTCTTGCGATGAGCAATAGGGTCGAGCGTCAACGCGAGTGCGTGCAAGGGCAAATTCTTTCTATCCCTGCTCGTCGTGCACATGAAGCATGATGATGGAACTCGAGCACAGCGATCCTCCGCGATGCATGAAAGCGTCCAGTCCCCTCACCCCAAGCTACCCTTTTATGAAGACAGTTTATTATCAATCAGCCCATCGCTCTCAAGACCCAAAGATGCATCAGCAGGTCCTGGCGCCACCGCCGCGCCCTCGGTTCCGACCGGAAGGCGGAGGAGCTGCAGCTAGCTGGGCCGGCGGAAAAAGAGGGGACCAGTCCAGTTTCGCGGCACGATCGAATCATGTTGGCCCATTCGGTCACCGGCAGCCTCTCCGCATCATGCCATTCTGCACAAGCGGAAACTCGTCGCTCCGGGGCTGCCATCCATTCAACCCGTGGCTGCCGCAACGGCGGGCGATGCGGCGATTACTCGTACTCGTATCGTGGGCGCTGATGCGTTTGTAAAATGCGTATTACCTACCTAGGTGATACCTAGGTACCTAGGTATGGAAGGTTAGGTGCTCGCAACGAGCAGACAGGGCACACGAGTAGCCTTTGTCTTCGTACTCGTTTGCGCGTTTCGTTTATATGCTCGCCTCTTCCTCTCCTGTTCTCCGATGCGACTTCTCAATCCGAGCGTGCCCTCGTCCAACTCATAACGCCGCCCTCTCGAAGCCGTGAATTGGGTCGCTCGCATCAGTGCGATCTACTCCGTAAGGTACCTTACGGTAGGTGGGTAGGGTACCTGGCCTTGCCTCCTGCCTGCCGACCTGAAGTTGCGCCAACAACCCCAGTTTTTCCCTCGACTCTGAGATTCGAGGCGCGCCGACTCTTTATAAATACTGCGGGTCCACTCTATCTTGGAATGATGTTGCCATCGCCACGCCGCCCGCCACCGAAAACCAAGCGGCCGTTTTTGTCGGTCGTTTCCTCATACGATCTTTAAAGGAGGAAAAGTAAGACCACGTACTGTACCGAGAATACCGCATCTCTCCATCGCATCGCATCGCATCGCATCGCACCGCCGAGCTCCCCTGGCTTGCGCCGACGATCAGCGCCATGGACATCGTGCTCGAGCTCACCGATACCTTCATCGCCGACTACGCCTACGCCTACTTGTTCCCTGCACGACCGGCCCCCTATGACTTCCCTCATGCCACCGCCGCCAACGCATCGGCGCAGACTTTCACGGCCTGGAATTGGAAGCCGGCGACTCAGTTCATCCAGATTGAGCCATCGCAGGCTGCCTACGACACCTCGCTGCCTCGCGACAACGTGTTGCGCCAGCTCGCGACGCTCTTCTTCATTACATGGTATGGCTGGCCTCCGAGATTTCCAATGTTCTCCGTCCCGGCCCTCCTTTATCCCTCGCTGACCCTCTGCCTCCCGTAGGATTTTTGGCCTCATCGTCTACTTCCTCTTCGCGACCCTCTCCTATTACTTGATTTTCGACAAGCGCACCCTCCACCACCCCAAATTCCTCAAGAACCAGATATGGCTCGAGATCAAGCAGGCCAACATGTCAATGCCCTTCATGGCCGTCTTTACCGCGCCTCTTTTCCTTCTTGAGGTCCGCGGCTACGGCAAGCTTTACGACACGACTGAGCAGGGTCCTGGCTTGTGGTACAATTTCCTGCAGTTCCCGCTGTTCCTGCTCTTCACCGACTTCTGCATCTACTGGATTCACCGATGGCTTCACCACCCCTGGGTCTATAAGCATCTCCACAAACCTCACCACAAGTGGATCATGCCTACGCCTTATGCCAGCCATGCCTTCCACCCGCTCGACGGCTTCGCCCAGTCCATTGCTTACCACATCTTCCCCTTCATCTTCCCGTTGCAGAAGATGGCATACGTTTTCCTCTTCGTCTTTGTCAACTTCTGGTCCATCCTCATCCATGACGGCGAGTACCTCACCAACAACCCCGTTGTCAACGGCGCCGCCTGCCACTCGCTGCACCACTCTCGCTTCGAGGTCAACTATGGCCAGTTCTTCACCGCCTTTGACCGTCTTGGCGGCACATACAAGATGCCCGAGGCCTGGATGTTCGAGAAGGACAAGAAGATGTCCGAGGAAAAGTGGAAGAAGGAGTCTCAGACAGTAGACAAATTCGTCAAAGAGATCGAGGGCTCTGACGAGCGTACCTACGGCCCAGACCTGGCAGCCAAGAAGAAGAAATAAGGCACACCCACTATATTGCTCCGACCTGCGGCCGCTATTCTCGTTGATTCAACGGGGCTAATTGTGAAAAAGGCAGGACGGAATGCCAACGCTGGGGCGCAACTTTTGGAGGGTGACACGCGCCCGCCAGTGTCGGGTAGACGAGAAGATCACTTCCTGTATATAGCATTCCTAACTCATAGAGACATTGGCTCACTTTTCTAAAGTGGGGCACAGCGGCGTCGAGACGAGGTCACGGGTTAAGAAAACACTGAGTGACTTGTATATCATGTAGTTGAGCTGAACACACTTATCCCGGCTGACGGACGCCGGCAAACTTAATAATAATATGCACCACCAAACTTCTCGGAACGAGCGTGCGCGACGCTTCAAAATAAAAGTGATGTCTTGATCATAAATAAAACGCTGCGCCAAGGACAAACCAAAAGGACCGGGCTAGCTGAAACAGTTCCCATTGAAGAAAAGCAGACGACGAGTCGGCGTCGAGCCATTGCATCGGATGACGGAAGGCAAGAATACGAAAAATCACTGCCAGTCTGCGGCGTATGGGGCGTGCGACGAGACGTGTCAAGCTTTAAGAGAAGCTGACGAACTTGGGGTCTCTCGGTCGTCCATCTGGCCCAATTCCATTTTGCTTGAATCGGTTCTCCATGTACACCTTGCGCGCTTGATCGAACGTCATCCGCTTCCTCTTCATGATCTTGAGAACTTCGGCTTTGCCCGCATTGTCCAGCCCGGCACGACTGTCGCCCGCTTCGACGTTGCTGCCCAAATCAAAGTTGCTGCTAGACAGACCCGCCTCGATGTCGCCGGCGAAGCTGCTGGGCAATCGCGAGTAGATGTAGCCTGCGCCGGGCAGGTGCATTTCGGGTACATGGTGGCGCCAGTGGGCCCTCGTGAGAAAGAGAGCCGTGGCAGTGACGATGAAGAACAAAGAGAGGCTGAAGAGGATGTAGGCCATGGTAGCGGCAAGGTAAGGAACGACGAGGTAGAGGAGGTATGAAGAGCGTCGGGAAGCTCGGCTTGGTCCGATCAAGGACGAGGCAGGATGACTGAACGACCGACTTCTCAGACGTGGCAGGCGTCTGACGACGGTGACATGGCAGGCACCGAGGCTATCCAGTAAATGTCGCGAGGTTTGAATGACGATGGCGAGCGTGGTTCCCGCCGCATCGGTTGTTGCGCGAGATTGGATGCAGGGTGGCGATCCACGAGACGCCGCGATGCACTTACGTGGTGGCCCGTGTTGCCAAAGGTCTAGCTACCTAATAATAAGGTACCGTACTCTGTGCCAATGTTGCTCCGTGCTCCACTCGTACGAGTACAGGTACGTACGTTGCTCCGTCTCCAGTGCAGGACTCAGCCACAGCAGCGCCTCGCCGCATTCAATTAACGACTATAGGCACAACCCGAGACTGCCGTCGTGCACTAACCATAATGCGGCAGTTAAGCGAGCCCACACTTTGCGATTCTCACTGGACGTCAATTACGAGGCCATTTCGACTTGAAGCTGTGAGAAACTTGTACGGCGTCGCGAATCACCGAATATCATCACAATGGCTGTCCCCGCACTTTCTAACATGTCTTCGGACCTTATCTGGGAGATCGTCCGTGAGTCGAACCGACACCTCGAGAGCTGGTAAAACGAAATGCTGAACGGGCGTGACAGGCGACAACAACTGCTTCCTCTCCAAGAGCAAGACGGCTGGCGGTGTTCAGTTCTCCCGGGATCCCCTGAACCTGACCAACAAGAACAGCCGAAAGGTACGATGATGCGAACAACTGCTGGACTCAATCTGTCGTGAGGGCCAAAGCTGACTTGAATCACAGCATGCCGGTTTTGTCAACGACAAGGTACAATGCCCGACGATGCCGAGCGCAACGACGTCAAGAGACTAAATTTCGAAATACTAGGCCATCGGTATCGTTGCCAACGAGAAGGGCGGTGTTACTGTGATCACCAAGAAGACTGCCAACCCCACCAAGCCCGCCCAGGCTTTCACCGAGACCACCTACGGCGGCAACAAGTCCAACCGAAAGTGAGTCTGCAGATGGAGCTTTTGCGTGGGCCGGGTTCATGGAAACTGACTGTTGTGTGCACCAGGAGCTACAAGGCCGTTGCCAACCAGGCCGCCAAGTCCGGATACCGCAGTGACCTGCGATCCGCCGCCGTCGAGCGTGTTTCTGCCATCCGCCGAACCCAGCTGCCCACCAAGGCCGACCCCGAGCCTAAGCTGCGAGGCAAGAAGGCCAAGCAGGCCGCTGAGTCTTCCTAAGCGAGAAAACACTTGGGACAGGATGATGTGTCGGGAGAGTGTGCATTGGTAGCGTAGCGCTACTGCTGTGCGCACTGGGGATGGATGCGTGTCGAGATGACGAAGAGCATCGTGCAAAGAAGTCTCTGGGTCACGAACTGGAGTTGGCATTTGATCTCTTTAAGAAAATTTATGGAGGACCAAGTTCGCGCTCAGTGAGGCGTAGTAATGGAAAGTCTCTCAAGAGGAACGTATGGCTACTACCGGTAGCCCGTATCGCGTGATACGTAGGAGCCGCGATGACATGGGCTTTTCCGTGGCGAGAGCTTATATCAACCACATAGCCTGCCCAGGCAATGGAGCTGGGCGTTGGCTGCCGATGACCGGCAGGTGGGCTGCGTCTCGACTATCTACTAGCCGGTTGAGAGCAGTGATCGGCTACTCGTCAAGGCCCAACTTCCTCTTCTAGCATGCCAGCCCGAACGACACAGGCTGCGTCTCGAAATCTGGCCGGGGTAGCGTTGCCCGCAGCCCGTGACGGCCCGTAGCCTCGGGACCAAGACGGCACGCCATCGTCACAAGCCGGCGCGGTGGTCGGAACTTGACGGGCCAGGCGTCTTGCCGGGGGGGTGGAGGTGTCCCTGCAGCGAGACCATTTCTCCCCGGCACTCTGCCGCTCTTCCAGATGAATTGCAGCACGAGGGCAAGCGCGTATGTATTGCTCGGACATGCAGGACTCGAGCTTAGGAAGATTAGAACCGCCCATGGGGTAATTAAGTTACATGAGTGAATTCAGTCTTCGTCATGCTGCACCGAATACCTGTGTAGTGGTGTCATCAGCACTGCACAACCGCGCACCGCTGCTGCCACCATGTCTCCGATTGGCGGCGGCGCCTTCTGCCCCGCCTGGGTTGCCCTTCCATGACAGGTGCGCGCGGGACAGCTCTACAGGGTCGTGTGAAACAGCTCTTCCTCATTCTCCCTTCTTCTCATCTCCGCCATTTGGTCCTCGTCTTCTTCACTTCCAGAAGCAAACCTGAACTTATCGTTCTACTAAAGCGCCGCATCGTCGCCTCGTAGCGTCTTGCTGATCTCATCGTCCTCACTCCTGCTCCAAAAGGAAACCCTTGCCCTTCATCATGGTCAAAGCTGGTACGGAATGCCCCTCAACCCCGCATCCATGCGTGCTGTCGTTGAGCTCCCCAAGCTGACCTATGGCTGAGCTGAGCTGACCTTCTTCCGATACAGTCGTCGCGGGTGCCTCTGGTGGCATTGGCCAGGTATAAACTGCCTGCTCACCTGGATTCTCTTCTCTCGAGACGTCGTATGAGACCGCTGGCTGACTGCGTTCTCTCGACAGCCTCTGTCGCTGCTGCTCAAGACCAGCCCTCACGTCGATGAACTGGCCCTCTACGACGTTGTCAACACCCCCGGTGTTGCTGCCGACCTCTCTCACATCTCTTCCCGCGCGGTGAGCTTCCCTTCAGCCGGACAGTTGTGTCCATCCTTTGCACCAAGTTTTACGAGCCTCGATACTGACAAGCCTTGCTACAGAAAATCTCGGGCTACCTCCCCGCCAATGATGGCGCAAAGGCTGCCTTCAAGGACGCCGACATCATTGTCATCCCCGCCGGCATTCCCCGTATGAGAGCTTTGTTACCCTTGCTGCACTGGCTGCTTCCTTGAATCAGCGCTAATGAGCCACTGTCTCCAGGCAAGCCCGGTATGACCCGCGATGACCTCTTCAACATCAACGCTGGCATCGTCAAGGGCTTGATCGAGACTGCCGCCGAGGTTGCACCCAAGGCTTTCATCCTTGTTATTTCGAACCCCGTCAACTCGACTGTGCCCATCTCCGCCGAGGTTCTCAAGGCCAAGAAGGTCTTCAACGCCCAGCGCCTTTTTGGTGTCACCACCCTCGACATTGTTCGTGCCGAGACGTTTGTCGCCGAGATCGTTGGCCAAGCTGAGCCTCAAAAGCTCACCATCCCTGTCATCGGTGGTCACTCTGGCGAGACCATTGTGCCGCTCTTCAGCAAGGCCTCCCCCGCCATCACCATCCCTGACGACAAGTACGATGCCCTCGTCAACCGTGTCCAATTTGGTGGCGACGAGGTTGTCAAGGCCAAGGACGGTGCTGGCTCGGCCACGCTTTCCATGGCCTATGCGGGCTTCCGGTGAGTTCTCGCTTGGCATCTTCTAATGACCAGCCCCATTTGACTGACAATTTGTGTCAGATTTGCCGAGAAGCTCCTCAGGGCTGTCAGGGGTGAGAAGGGTCTCGTTGAGCCTAGCTACGTCTACCTCCCTGGCGTCCCCGGCGGCGATGCCATCGCCAAGGAGACCGGCTGCGACTTCTTCTCCGTGCCGATCGAGCTTGGAGTACGCAACCTCTTGTCCTTCTTCGTCCCTTCAGTGTATCCGGCTAACCATTCTCCAGCCCAATGGTGCCGAGAAGGCCACCAACCCCTTCAAGGACATTACCGCGAAGGAGAAGGCGCTGCTGGCCAAGGCTGTCGAAGGCCTCAAGGGCAACATCAGCAAGGGCATCGATTTTGCCCACAACCCTCCCCAAAAGTGAAGAACACCCCCACTACCCCAGTAAGCAGCTCTTCGGATGAAAGAAAGCTTGTCTTGATGGCAATAGCTATGACGCTAGGCTTAATATATGATTCAAGGCCTGAGTTGCTGATGATATGCTCTTTTTAATAGGCTGTGAAGTAGTATTGGCTATCCCATCCAGGACTAAACCGTTGTCATTAGCCCCGGGAGGATTCGGAGGTGAGTTGCAGGGGGTTCTTCGAGGCACATGACCGTGTACTCTACCCGACGAATCGCTGTGTTAGGCTGGACTCGGCCGGGCTGTCTCGATGGCGCTATGGCTGAGACATTGTTGTATGCATCGGTAGCTATGACTTGATAGGGACGGTTTTGATCTGGAAAACGGCTCCTGGAAGTTCATTGATCTCGGCCTGGACAGTGGCATTTATTCCCAAGGCAGCCAACACCCCTCGGACAATGCCGCAAGGAAACCAAAGAAACTATATTATTTGTGAGCGCCCAGACTGCTGCATGAAGCTGGATTTCACGTACCGGCTGCGCGCGGACGACTGCCTGCCCCCCTGCTTCTGTGCTCATCCTCGAGAATGGGCGAAAGACATTGTCTGTCAGGACGTAAACTCCCTGCATCTATGTGAGTCGCCAGTGACGTCCATCAGCTGTCAGGGATACAAACCCGGTGGTTGGTTTTGAGATTATCGATGTTCTTGCCAAAGACTAGTGACCAGAGATCTTTGCAAAGAAACTTGATGACATCCAGAGTGTCGTTGAATCGGGGCCGATCTTTTGAGAATCTGGGCAGGAGCTCGCCATTAGCCAGGAGGAGGAGACAAAGCACGATGGGTTACATCAGACGAACCGCTCAACAAGGCCCTGCCCGACTCGATAACCTAGGTTGTCCAGTCTGAAGTGCACCGCATCCAGCTCTTCCTCCTCATCCAGTAGACGCGGCGCGGAGCTCGACACTGCGAGAGCCCCTGAGCCAGAGCTTACGGCGCGGTTTCTGGTCGATGCCGACGCCACGGACGGACCGCCGTTCGGTTCTGTGGCTTGTGGGGCGGAATCGCGCTCTTGAACGACACGGTAGGCGAGAGGGACCAGCTCGATGAGGAGGAAGTCGAGGCAGGACGAAGAGAGGAACGTCGCGGACGGGTCGGAGGCGTTGTAGGGGGGCATTACCGGGTCGAGCGACATGATGGGCCTTTGGGTTGGCGACGCCAACCAGACCGTAAACTGCGAGGATGTATATACAGTTCCCGAAGTGAAGAACAAATTGTCCAGAGAATCCTGTCGAGTCGCGAGCGATTATGCCTGGTCGGAGGAGGGTAGCTTGGGGGCACCTGTTCGTGGTGCTGCGCAGTGACACCGAGGAGCTGGCAGACGTAGCTACAGGTAGGCGGACTGTGGCCCAGCACGTGGTGATAGGCGTATCAAGCAGGGGTCTTGGCGAACGCGGGGCACTAAGTTAGTCGTGTGAAAACAGCGCGGGGCAATCCCTACCTGAGGTCTTATTGTTGGAGGTCCGGAAGCGCAAAAA